>OX183136.1:11336702-11544202 GCA_945261195.1 Cryptosula pallasiana | reverse complement strand
TTGAAGCTCACAAGTTAAAAGCATAGTTTATTAAGTGAACAATTTTTGTAACAATAAAACAATTGGTACAAGTTGTCTGTTAAAAATGTGGCAGCAAATACAATAATGTCTGTTATTTAAAAACGATCAGAGTTTCTATATATCTAATACTTTGCCAGAAATTATCTACTCCTGTAGTCCATCATTTATGCTGCAAATCAACTAGCAAAAGTGGAAGTTATGTTCTAATTTCCCTCAAATAGAGAGCACAACTTATAAATCTCTCTGTAGTTGTCACATTTTTAGGAAGTTGTGACTCCAATGGGAAGACAACCTACTGTTTTTTTTGTACATTTTAGTAAAAGAATTACGTTTTTAGTTTTGTTTAGCTTGGTACCTACCTCTTATAATGGAGTGAAAGGGGAGTCAGTAATAAGCTCCTGATACAGCTGTTAATACTGGTGTCAGCAAAAACCATTGTTCTCTGTAAAATAGAAACAAATAACAAAAATTAGAGAATGTTATATGAGAAACATATGTTGGTAGTAGCTATTGAGCCTGAAGGTGAATGACAGGTAAATGTAATTAAGGAGTTGGCTGAAATGTACAATCTATACAAAGTTGACAACACTTACTGTCCAAGTTGTGAAGTTTTGTAGGAATAAGTAATAAGGGTGTCATATATCATGCTACTTCAGCTGGTCCAAACCACTATTTATTGATGGTTCTCTACAAAAAACACAATTGACAAAAAATTGTCTCCACATTTGTCCAAACAGTGTTCCAAATGTCATGTTGTAATGCAATACTTCGCATTACAAGCCTGTTTCTTACTAGTCTACGTTAAGCAAGCTCAATTTTACTTCCAGATCACTCACTCAAAAAAAAATGATTACAGATGTAATTGGTAAATCGGTAAATTGGTAATCAAACATCCGTTTGATTACCAACAGCTATTTGATGCTGACTATTCGTATCTAAAAATAATGATGAATAAACGCAATGTTTAATATGAATAATGGGATGTGAACTACATAGATATGTATGGCAACTACAACTGTGCGTGTCAAAGAGCAACTAGCAGCAGTGAATGCTGTCTATATATGTTTATTTTTTTCATTTACAGCAATATAGAAAATCAGATGCTTATCGACCAGTGGGGACACTTTGCGCTTGCTGGCTAGACACAAATTGTTTGTAGCATTTTCCAGTTAATGAGTAGCAGTTAAACAGTTTTAAGGTAACCCACAACAGGGACTTAGCAATAAGTCTTAAACATGACAAAGAATCTGAGGCCATCTGCACATGTATAACTTATCCACTTTTAGCCGTATAGAAAGCAGATGCCAGCTAGGCACAGTTACTTTCTAACAATTACCCTTATGCAAATGTCTTGTGGGTAGTAGCGAACTATAGCATGCGCTTGACTCGTGGCAAGTTACAGATAAATACTTGTAAGTACTTGTCAAAATCTTCACTGAGGAAACTCAAATTACTTTTATTATTATATTTTTATTATATATATTATTATTATATTTATTATTATTACTTTTATTATTTATCAGGTGACATGAGGTGCACAGAAAAAAATATTTGGTTCAACATAGTAATACTTTATGGTTACTATCATAATTTTCTGCTGTTGCCAATATTATGATAGTAGTTGCCACAGGGGATTGCAAACAAGCATTATGAAAAATAGTTGCTATCATTATTATTAATGATTTTTATATAATAATTAATACTTATTATGATAATGTCTACACTACACACTGACAGTAAATAAACCACCTCTGTCAGCCACCGACCTCAAACAGTTCATGAATCTTAACTAACAATCCCGATAGCTCTCAAGATGATGTGCTGCTGAAATGGTTGGTAATAATTAATAACAGTAATATTATTAGTTACTTCATCAAAAGCCAATTATAAATACAACAAAAGTAGAAACAATAAAATGAATGACAAGAATTATGATGATTACCCTAATTACTATTATTCATTGATGTTTTTTATCATTTCTATTGTTATTAGTATCATACTGAAAATGATATCAGAGTTGAAAATAATATTTAAAAAAAGGAAAGACTATCTAAAAACAACAACGGACTTTTTTTTATTGAGTATAATTAATGATGATGGTAGGGTCATCATTATTATTAATACTACTCAATCAGATTTCGTAATGATGAGTAGTGAGTGATAGAATTTAAAATATGACGACGATGTGATATAATAATGATATACTATATGTACAACCACAGTGAGCTATGTATGATTGGTAACAAACTGGAATCGTAATAAAAATAGTTGAAAAACGTATTTTTACAATAATATATATATTACTGAAATTGTGGACACTTTGTTTGCATTTCATTATGGCGCTTTCTCAACAAATACCAAAAACTTCTCGAAAAAAATCGTGAATCACTCAGTTTGCGCCACTTTTCTAAGAAAGGACACTTTCAGCTCACTTTTGATGCATAAGAATTTGCACTTGAGTCTATTTTTGTTAATGATGTTTTATAAAACTTTGAATTTCATGCTTATTTTTTTCTCAAGGCGAGTGACTCCGACAACTTAGCCTGACTGGTTGCAAGTTAACGCCACAAATCTTAAACGTTATTGGCAATGTTCACGGCGCTTGTATAACTCCGATGTAATAATGAAAACTTGGGCACTAACTTTTCGTTGGCCAGCTTATTACATGACCAAAGCAACTCAAGTTTTTCTTGTTTTCAATTCCAAATGATCATGACATTGCCAATACTGTATAAAATTTGTGGCAATGACTTGCAACCAGTCAGTGCTGCAAAAACTACCATTAGGCCAATAATAGCTGAGTATTTAAGGCCGATATTACACCATGTCAGAGTCATTTGCCTTGAGAAAAAAAAATAGGCATAAAATTCTAAGCTTCATCAAAAACTATTAACAAAAATAGACCAAAGTTAAAATTATTATGTATCAAAAGTGAGCTGACAGTGTCCCTTCTTAAAAAAATGGTGCAAGGGGAGTGATTCACAATATTTTAAAGACACATCTGACATTTATAGAGTGAGCGCAGTAATGAAATGCAAATAAGGTGTCCACAATTTTAGTAATATATATATTATTGTAAAAAAAAGTTTTTTGACTAATTTTATTACAACTCTAGTTTATTAACAATCATACATGGCTCACCCTGTGTGCAACGATATAAAATAACAAAAAAAAAACAAATATATATAATGTTATTACTTACTGAGTGAACACCAACGTGGCAGCTCATGCTTCAAAGCGTCAAGTAGTTACAAAAAGAGTAATCAGATCGTGACAGTTAGTTTGTGCTCGAGCAGCTGCTTGCAGTAGTATTAGTAGAAGTAATAGAAGCGTAATAGCAAGGTGTGTTGAATATAAAGCCTCAGGGCTAACAACGGGTGGTCGCGAGAATTCCCTGAAAGCCTATAATTACTTACAGCGTAGAATTGAAGCTATTTTTAGCGTATGAACAATCTATCTAATTGTGGGTGTGCCATTGACACCAACCGCTATAGCTTACAATTCCTGTAATACAAGTCACGCTAGCTAAGCGATAAAAGACTAGCACTGTTGCTTTTGCATACACTAGTGTATTGCACTGACCGCCATAAAGTGGGGTAAAGGTAGGGTACAAGGTCCCTTTCAGAATAATATGGGTTCCATTCCATTTAACGGATGATTTTTTTCAGAAGCCAACAAATTTGTGCACAAGTTACTTTGTTTGGCCTGTGTACCGGTAGTAGTCACAGTGCAATGTTGAACACTGATTTACGGGAACATTTTGAGAAATTTGTCAAATAAACCAAGAAAAAACCTTTGAGACAAAATATAGAATATATTGCATATGACCAGCCTGATGACAACTTCAAGCAAAACAAAAGACACGTGTCTGAAGCTTTTCATGTAAAAACACTGAAGGTGAGCAGCCCTCATGCTATGATGTGTGAGGTATTTTAATGAGGTCATCAGTTGTAATAGCTGATCACTGCCATGGCTTGGCTATTGCGCTGACAGCTTGACCTTGTGCACTGATGCGTAGAAAGTCACAGCACTAAGGCTCAGGTTAGATCAAAAATTAGTCTCATTGATTAACACAGCCGTATTCACTATATTAAATCAGAAGCATACTATGCGTCCTGTCTCGTTATTTATCAAGGACCAGCCAAGATTTTAGGTAAAAAGTTTCACTACTCCTGAAAACAGCTGAACTCCATGAAACCTCCTGTAATTGGAATGTTGTCCCAAAAAACTTCATACACGCTGTATTTTGTAAACTTGGAGAAAAATAGACTTGGAGATGCGTCAGGGTGGACATCGGTCTCACGTTACCCTTCTACCTGCAGCTTTAGTTTGCTTGACATAATCATTTGCATACCGCATGCTATATTTTAAGTTGTATTTACCTCATCAATTGGTCTTCTGAACTAATAGACAAATTAAATTACTGACTTTGCATCGACACAATAACCCTATCTATGCCTTCAGATCTATTGATGACAGAGCGAAGCAACCAGTCCAATTTGCCTCTTTTTTCCCAAGCCAGCATCACGGGTATGACCAGTAGACCGAAAAGTTTGATGCATGTGCCATGGTAACGCAGCAGGAAAACTATTAAAGTGTTACCTGATAGTGGTAGCTACATAAGTGTGAATTATTATCACTAAAACGTTTTTGTGTTATCTCTTTCAGTCATTCAACAAAAAACTTCGAATGACTTTCGAGAGATTAAAAATATTGTTTAAAATATGTGGAGGTGCCCTACAACAACTAAATTTATCTTTTTTTATATGTCGTCAGTGAAATGAAGGCAATATACGTGCAGGTTTTAGTTTCTCATCACAGACAGGCAGATTATATAAAACGACCAGTAAGATAATATTTCTCATCAACCATTGAGTGAATGCTGCCTCACACCATACATTGTATTGCACAATCAACAGTCTGCATGATTAGGCAACTGTGTAATGCTAGTTTTCCTACAGCAGGGTTGCTGCGCTTGACTGATCGCAATGATAAATGTACTGCACGCTTGCCGCTAGCCGTTACAGTATATAAATTACCTTGTGTACATGCTACTATAACCAATAAAGATCAAACTTGTAGATCCCCTGACACTAAGACAAAAGGAGAGGGAAACTCCTAACAAAAAATAGTCTGTACTGCCAATTACTGGCTTTCAGACACAGTTTTTTTGGAGTTGCTCAACCTAATAGTTTAGGCTACAATCTGGGTGGCACGAGCATATGTTTTACACCATTTTTTCCCTGTTTTTATCAAATATTAAACAAAATAAACAAGAAACAAAATAATTGGATAAAATAGTTTGTGAACATTACAAGAACACATGAGTTGAAAATGAAGACATATACCAAGGGTAAAGCAAACGTTCTAAAAGTCGGGTGGCACGTTTACCATATATAATGCATTGGGGTCAGTATACAGGACAAGTTACCTTAAATGCCCTTACTAGTGCTGTGTATTCAGATAACAATGGATAGTAGTAATAATCTAATAGACATAACTATCAGATATCACTCCTTCCAACTCAGTGAATTCACCATTCGAAACACTATTAATCTGTTAGTTTATTTAGATATAATAGCACAGTTGATGATATTGCTGCCACTCCTCAGAGCTGGACATGGATAGGAAAATTATATTGTGATACGCAATTCTATTGAATCCTTTTTTCTTTACTTTGATATCATCACACCCGGAGCACGTTTTGTAGTGTCTGTGATGTAACCGTTTGATATAGGAAGCGTTCTCACCTTTTTTTCCATTATTTTCTCACAAGTATCTCATGCAAGTAGCTACAAAATTTCCTCATTGGACTCAGGCTCGGATGAATTTAGTTACAACCCTGATGTAAGAGAACACAGCGCAGTTGGTGAAATTTGAGTGAAAATCCATCTTGTAGCTACAATTGAGGCCATCCTTTGACAGCTGTTCTATTTCCTCAGCTCAAGCAACAACCCTTCCTAAGGTTAAGTTTTCTATTGAAACTTGTTCAATATTTTAGCGAATACTATTGCCCTTTTCAGGATTTTTGAAATTCACCCAAATTAACGACACACAAGGTAATGGGTACTCAGCAAGATTGAGACTCACCTCTTCTAGTGGGGCAAATCATTATTGAGTATATCTCACATCGCTTTTTGTAGTTGGAAAGAACGAAGTTATCACAAAATGCACCGTGGCCATTAACAATGCTTCCCAACAAGCAAATAAAATCCAGGGAAAATTTCACAACATTTTCTCTATGAGAAATTGGCTCAAAATACTTTTCAAATATTGAAGCAACGCTTCAGGTAATTGTTTTGTGAAAATGTTTTTGGGAAGTTGGGAAAATGTTAATCAAAATGTTTGCCAGGACATTACAACAAAATTTTTGACGAAATGTTTCCTTAACATTCGGAACAATGTTAAGAGAGTGTTATTAAACTAAAGTTACTTTAAAATGTTTAAAAAACGTTCAAACAACATTTGTGCAATTGTTAACTTGTAACGCTACAAGAATGTTTTGTTTTGATGTCATTTCAATATCGTAATGTAACATTCAGATAATGTTGCTTTTAAACATTGCTTTAACACTTTTGCAAAGGTTATTGGGAGGTTAACAGCCAAAATTTATTTTAAACCTTCATAAAACATCGAGATAATTTTTTCCCAAATGTAACTTCGGCACATTGGGACTATGTTATTGTGTAATGTTTAGCAAACCTTTGTTTAACATGTTTTTAGAAGCATTACAACAAAATTTCTACAACTGTGCCGGGAAGGTTTTGCAGCCAACATCGCTTTCAAATACTTATGCAATGTTGACATAACGTTTGCTCAAACGTTATTTCAGAACATTGTAACCGTGTTACTATGTGAGTTTAGCAAACGTTTGTTTTCAACTTTTATTTAACATAACTTAAAAACATTACAATAATGTTTTTACAAATTTTCTCGGATCGTTTTCAGTCAACATTGTGTTCATGTTGAAATCAGGTTTGCTCAAACGTTAGTTCAGAATTTGTAACTATGTTACTATGTAACATTTAGCAATTGTTTGTTTTCAACTGTCATTTAACATCGTTTTAAAACATTACAAATTTTTTTTCTGGAATTTTTCAGGAATGTTAGTAGTAATATATGAGCAGATCTCCCTACCAAGTGTTTTTTTGTGGATTTGATCTTGGAGGTTATGCAATGAGTTACGTCGTTGGATGAATTCGCCGAGTTTATATTGTATTTTATTTGAGGGGTATTTGAGTGGCATTTGAGTGGCATTTAAGTGGCATTTGAGTTTTGATTATTTTTTTACTTAATTTGAAAGTAGTAATTTATGAGCAGATCTCCCTACCAAGTGTTTTTTGTAGGGTTAAAATCTGGGGTTATGCAATGGGTTACGGCGTTGGATGGATTCGCCGAGTTTATATTGTATTTCATTTGAGGAGTACTTGAGTGGCATTTGAGTGGCATTTAAGTGGCATTTGAGTTTTGATTATTTTTTTACTTAATTTGAACTTATATGGTATATAGATTCTGAATGTATGGCATTTAAGTTATGATAATTTTTTACATAATTGTATACATAATTATAACTCATAGGGTGTCTAGATTTTGAATGCGAGGCAATTAAGGTTTGATAATTTTTTGTAATTCCGACTCATATGATATCTTGAGAGAGAGGAGAGAGAGGAAATATATCTACAATGAATCAATACAGTGATTAAAAATGAAACAATATGTGAATATATACATTTATTGTGTAATAAGTAGGGAAAATCTCATATAATATAGCTAGAGTCAGTAAATACTAAGTAACTGAAGTTTTTAGCTATTTCAACTGGATAAAAAAGTACAGTCACTCGTATAATGCTTGGGATAGGAAGATCTTCAAATATTTTGCAAACCGGAACTTTTGGTGAGTTAATCACTTGAGAACCTTTAGACTTTTCTATGAATCATTATATGATTATATACACTTATTGTATAACAAGTAGGGAAAATCTCTCCATATAATATAGTTAGAGTCGGTAAATAGTAAGTAATACAAAACAGTACAACTTGTAATGTCAATCAATACACAGGCTTTTTTATACATTCATTATCCGCTTGAGACTACCTGTTGTCAGCATTTGATATTGAGTTTACATACCATCAACACCAAGCTGTTCATCAAAATCTTGTAATTCGTTTTCTAGGAATTCCTTAAGAACTTCATCCTCATTATTCGTTTTTGTTAGCACCTCATTGGAATTTGTTTGTGTGCAAATATTGCTCCCAATCACTAGCGTTGGTTGAAGAAATGAAGACAACATTGTGGTATGGAATAGGATTTCCATTCTTACTCTGTTTTCTTCCTTTGTAAATCATCACACCAGGTGCACATCTTTTAGCTTCCTCGTTGTATCTGATCGGTAGTAAAAGCGTTCTCGTCTCTCTTTTTCCATTCTTTTCAGCGACATAGCGAATGCAATTTACAATGGATTCTTCTCCATTGAATCGGAAAGGAATGAATCTTTCTACAACTTCGATGTAAGCAAAAATGGAACAATCTTTGAAATTGCTGAGATACTCGATGTCGTAAGCGAGTTTGAGTTCTTCTTCACTCATTTTTCTCAGTTTTTCAGCTTCAGCAGTAGCTTCCATTGTGGTTAAGCGTTTTGTGCTGATACGTTTGACATTGTAGTAAGTAGTCTCTGGTTTTTTTGAGTTTTCCATCTCACCCAAGTACAAAATGTTGAAAGGTAATGGGTAGTTATCAACATTGAAGCTTTCAACTACTCTACTTGGGCAAACAACTTTCTGAAAATTCGCTCCAGTTGAATTATCAAGATAAGTGAGAATGTAGTAATTTCCATATGCACCAGTACTCTGTTCAATAGAAACGATTTGCAAAACTGATGGAACAGGAAGTGATGCTAGTGTAAGAAACCCTCCAATCTTTCTCAAATCACATGCCTTCCATTTTTGGAGAGATTTGGCCATCTTGAGAGCTCTGTCAGCATCAGTGAGCAATTCTTTTTGTTCCATATTGTTTGATGTTGTGGGTAAAACCAGTTTTGGAAGAGCTCGTCTCTTTATTGTTGCTTCTTTTGTGACAGAGTTAGAGTTTTTTCTTTTGGAGGGTGTTTTGAATGTTATTTGTTTGTTTTCGACTGGCTTTAAATCCGTGTAAGAAGCAGAAAAATCCTCTATAGTATTCTAAAAAAAGAAATAATATATAATTCAGCTTTTCATGTGGAACTAAAAGATTATTTATATCATACTTTACATTATAGCTAAACTAATTTTGATCTTTGCTAGGTAGGAAACAATAAATTTTTTAAAATTTTACCTTTTATAAAGAGAAAGTTTCTAGTAGTTGCAATGGAAAGTGTAGTAGATGTTACTTCTCCGCTCACTGTTGTAGAACTGGATGCTTTCTGTGTGAAAACAGTGGCTCTTAAATAGCAAAAGTTGCACTGGTTGAACTCTATGAATACCAACCTTCTTTATAATATAACTATGAATCAGAATTTTGTCCACGCGAAAACCAATGTTTTCGCGGGAATAAATAAATTATTTTCACGCGAATAGAAACTGTTGCTTTCGCGGGAATACAAATTTTATTTTCACGCGGATACAATCCAATGCTTTCGCGGGAATAAATACTTTATTTTCACGCAAATGGAAACCGTTGCTTTCGCGGGAATAAATACTTTGTTTTCACGCGAATGGAAACCGTTGTTTTCGCGGGAATAAATAATTTATTTTCACGCGAATAGAAACTGTTGCCTTCGCGGGAATACAAATTTTATTTTCACGCGGATACAAACCAATGCTTTCGCGGGAATAAATACTTTATTTTCATGCAAATAGAAACAGTTGCTTTCGCGGGAATAAATAATTTATTTTCACGCGAATAGAAACTGTTGCTTTCGCGGGAATACAAATTTTATTTTCACACGGATACAAACCAATGTTTTCGCGGGAATAAATACTTTATTTTCACGCGAAGGGAAAGCGTTGCTTTCGCGGAAATAAATAATTTATTTTCCTGCGAATAGAAACTGTTGCTTTCGCGGGAATACAAATTTTATTTTCACGCGAATACAAACCAATGCTTTCGCGTGAAAATAAATTATTTATTCCCGCGAAAGCAACGGTTTCCATTCGCGTGAAAATAAAGTATTTATTCCCGCGAAAGCATTGGTTTGTATCCGCGTGAAAATAAAATTTGTATTCCCGCGAAAGCAACAGTTTCTATTCGCGTGAAAATAAATTATTTATTCCCGCGAAAACAACGGTTTCCATTCGCGTGAAAACAAAGTATTTATTCCCGCGAAAACAACAGTTTCCATTAGTGTGAAAATAAATTATTTATTCCCGCGAAAGCATTGGTTTGTATCCGCGTGAAAATAAAATTTGTATTCCCGCGAAAGCATCAGTTTCTATTCGTGTGAAAATAAATTATTTATTCCCGCGAAAGCAACGGTTTCCCTTCGCGTGAAAATAAAGTATTTATTCCCGCGAAAGCATTGGTTCATATCAGTGTGAAAATAAAATTTGTACTCCCGCGAAAGCAACAGTTTCTATTCGCGTGAAAATAAATTATTTATTCCCGCGAAGACAACGGTCTCCATTTGCGTGAAAACAAAGTATTTATTCCCGCGAAAGCAACGGTTTCCATTCGCGTGAAAATAAATTATTTATTCCCGCGAAAGCATTGGTTTTCGCGTGGACAAAATTCTGATTCATAGTTATATTATAAAGAAGGTTGGTATTCATAGAGTTCAACCAGTGCAACTTTACCTATTTAAGAGCCACTGTTTTCACACAGAAAGCATCCAGTTCTACAACAGTGATCGGAGGAGCAACATCTACTACTACATCCACTGACTATTAAAAGTTTTTCTGTGTGAATTTGAAAATTTTCATTGAACTTAAGACTTAATTATCTGACTTAATTATCTCACTTAATTTTTTGTCTACTTAAAAAGTAATGCTTTCACACAATAAATCACTCGTTCTAACAATAGTAACTGAAGCCTCAACATCTACTATATAATATACCAACTGACTACTAGGAGTTTTATTCACAAGGTTAAATTTATTAGCTGAGACATTTAACTTACCTTTTTATGTGCTATTGTCACTTCTATTAAAAAGTAATGATTTTATTGTTATTATAGTGCTATGGAAACAGAAGAGGATGATACTGATGTAGACATACATAAGGAATGGGAATGGCTCATGAAAAATCAAAATGATATCAGTTTTTCAAACGCTGATAATGAATACATGAATGATGAATGCAATGCTGAATATGAAAATGAAATGGAGATGGAACTTGAAAATGCTTTTCAAGACAAACCTTCGACTTTTCAAGTTTCAGCAACTACTGAAAATACAATAGCATTTGATAATCAGTAAGTTTTTAAAATCATAAATTAATAACATTAGTAGAGTAATTTTTTTGCTGTTTTTTTATACTCATCTCATGAATCAGCAAAAATAATGCGTTATCTCTTTATTGTAGTCAGGACTCAGAATATCAGAGAATTAATGTAAAAGAGGGAATTGGGAATTCATGTCATAGTACACAGTAAGTTTTTAAAAACCTAACTAATAATAATGTTTGAGTCTTTTTTCCTAATTCCATTTTAAAAATTAATTGATAATGGTGTTTAAGTCATTTTTTCTTCTGTTACATTTTATATAAAATGTATGTGAATGTTTTATAGAACAACTATTATGTGTTAACATTTCTATTGTAGACAAAGTTTAAATTATCGGGAGGAGAATGTAGAAGAAAAAAACCCTGAAATTTCCCCTAATTGGAAATGGTTAGAAGAAAATCTCATTTGTTTTCGTTTACCCGATGAAACAATCAATCAAATAGGATTTGGTGCTGAGCCTTCACCACCAAAGACTAGCATAATAGCTCAAGATATAGAGCCGGTTGTGGAGGAGATAGTTGAAGAAAATGAGAATGATCCAATGATAGAAAATGAAGAAGAAGAAGAAGAAGAAGAAGAAGAAGAAGAAGAAGAAGAAGAAGAAGGAGGAGGAGGAGGAGGAGGAGGAGGAGGAGGAGGAGGAGGAGGAGGAGGAGGAGGAGGAGGAGGAGGAGGAGGAGAAGGAGAAGGAGAAGGAGAAGGAGAAGGAGAAGGAGAAGGAGAAGGAGAAGGAGAAGGAGAAGGAGAAGGAGAAGGAGAAGGAGAAGAAGAAGAAGAAGAAGAAGCACAAGAGGAAGAACAAGAAGAAGAAGAAATGGAAGATTTAAATTTTGAAAGACCTACCCAAGCATCAACCCTAGGTATTGTTGATGATAGCACAGCTCCAACTTTTCAAGATGAAGAATGGGATGATTTGATAGCTAGATATTGGGGAGCTATGAAAACGATACATAGAGCTGGAAAAGTCATAGAACTTTTAAATGTAAGACTTTGGGATGGGATTCCAAGAGACCGAGCTGATACCTACCAAAATGACTATCATGATTCAAGAGTGTTAGAATTGCTAAAAAAAGTTTGGAGACAATTGAGCTCGAGAGCAAAAGTCAACTGTAGCGTAGGTTGAATACTAGAAAATAAAAATGATGGTGAACTCCGATACTTTCACTCATCATCAAACAATGCTACGGTATATCCAAAAGCTAAACTGATTGAAACTGAAGGAGATCTTGATGACTTCTTTGTTGATGTTATGGAGACTGATCATCGTACAAATAGCTTGAGACGGAGACCAAATACGACTTGGAGATTGATGTTAATCACAAACATTTCGTTTTATTTCTACAAACTACTCGGAATGGGAAAAGTTCGATCACCACCAGAGCATTTACCCTCTCACCTCCTTAACAACAGACACATACGAACCATGTTAAAAAACACAAAAGGGAAACGAATTACCGACAATCTTTGTTTTTTTAGATGTCTAGCATTACACAAAGAACTACAAAAAAACGGTGGAATTGCAAAAGATCCGATAATTAAGGAGGTGAAGGAGTACCAACAACAATATCATAGTTTCATCTATGGTGATAGTGGTAAAAGGTGTGATGGGAAAGGAGTGACAGAAGCTGATTTATTGCTTTTGGAGCGAGCATTTCAACTGAAGATAACAGTGTTTTCTTTAAATGATGATATGACTTCAACAGTTATTTGAAATTCAAACTCCAGTTATAAGGAGAATCTATATTTGGATCTTTATATCAATCACTTCAGTCTTATTACAAACTTGGAAGGATATGTCAAAGCCTACAGATGTCCAACCTGTTCTACTTGTTATGACAGATTGGGGAATCTGAAAAGACACAGATGTTCATTCTCAGAGGCAACAACTATGCAGTTTTCTGGAGGGCAATACAGTCCTACTGCTACAATACTCGACAAACTGAAGGTTCAATTCGGGATAGATATCGGGTCAGATGATTCCTTGAG
The DNA here is from genome assembly GCA_945261195.1 of Cryptosula pallasiana. Classification (NCBI taxonomy): domain Eukaryota; kingdom Metazoa; phylum Bryozoa; class Gymnolaemata; order Cheilostomatida; family Cryptosulidae; genus Cryptosula; species Cryptosula pallasiana. The sequence continues at coordinate 11,530,781 of OX183136.1, read as the reverse complement.
ATACTATCCATTTTTTGCAACATTTGACATAGAGTGTTTGTTACCTAATTGCGAAAAAGATCGAGATACAGACACAACCATTTACACGAATGAGCATAAACTTTTAAGTATTTCAATTTGTTCAAATGTACCAGGCTTCAGCAACCCGTGTTGTATTGTCAATAATGGGGATGATGATGAATGCGTTGGAAGGTTCATTGAATACTTGGATGATATTAGTGAAGAATCATATAGCCGATTGGAAAAACAATTTTCGCGAATCATAAAACAGATAGAAGGTGAATTACAACGACTGGAAGAAGCTGAAGAAAAGTTTCGTAGTGATTTTGAAAAAAATCGTTTCAGACGTAGAACAGGAGCTGAAAAAGTTCTGGATGATTTGTACAGCTACATGAAAAAACTCCCTATTCTAGGTTTCAATTCACAGACTTATGATGTCAATGTGATGAAAGGAAAACTGCTTCAAAAATTGAAAGATGTCTCCGACACAGAATTTGATTTTGTTATAAAAAAAGGAACCAAGATGCCTGTTATCGGAATAGGATCTTTTTTGTTTTTAGATTGTACAAACTTCATCGCTCCTGGATATAGCTATGAAATGTATCTCAAAGCATACAAATGTGAAGCCGGAAAAGGATTTTTTCCTTATGAATGGATGAAAGACTTGGAACAACTTAATCAAGAACATCTACCTCCAAGAGAAGCTTTTTACAGTTCTTTAAAACAAAAGAATATCAGTGAAGAAGAGTACATAATTTGTCAAGAAGCATGGAAAAATAACGACATGAAGACAATGAGGGATTTTTTAAAATGGTACAACAACTTGGATGTAAAACCATTTGCTCAAGCGTTGGAAAGACAAAGATCGATCTACAGAGAGCATGGGATTGATATGTTAAAAGATGGTATATCTTTACCAGGATTAGCGATTCGATGGATGTTTAACAAAGCTCCTCAACCACCCCCTCCATACCTCTCTACATACTTGAATTTTGATGAACTTGGTAACTCGTTTCGTCAGACTCTCCCAATTTGTCTGCTTGACAACTGCAATGCAGAACTTTATCCTCTAATAAAGAAAAATATAGTTGGTGGGCCAAGTCTAGTGATGCATAGATATCACGAAAAAGGTATAACTAAAATTAGAGAACATTGGTTGGGAAAAGAAGCAAAGATTTGTGATAGAATCTATGGAGTTGATGCAAATGCGCTCTATTTATGGTGTATGATGCAATCAATGCCTACTGGCTATCCTCGAAGAAGAAAAATCGAAAACTCCTTTGTCGCTGAACCAGTAAAATTTAGCAAGATAGCTCATAGCTGGTTACAGTTCCAAATGTTCTCAAAAAAAATCAATATCAGACATCAGCTCAATGGAGGAGAAGTTACTCTCGGACAGCGAGGATTACCAGTTGATGGTTTCTGTGTTGAAAATCGTCATGTCTTTCAATTCCACGGATGTTTTTGGCATGGACACGACTGCTCTTATAACAACGCTAAAGAGCAAGAGCTTCAAGCTAGTGGAAGAAAATCAAAAGCAAATCTGTTTAAAACTACGATGGAAAATGAAGAATATCTTCGAGCATTAGGTTACACTGTAATCTCGATTTGGGAGTGTGACTGGATGAAGCGTGTAAAAACTCATACAAATTTACAAAAATTTGTCAACACGTTTTACAATTCTTTCTACCCTAAAATACTTGAAAAAAAGCTGAATCAAGAAGAAGTGTTGGAGAGAGTTCAATCAGAAGAATTCTTCGGATTTGTTGAATGTGACATCGAAGTTCCTGAGGAAGAGGAAGAAAAGTTCTCCGAAATGTCTCCGATTTTTAAAAATACGATGTTAACCAGAGAACACTTGAGCGATGAAATGAAAGTCTTTGCTGAAGCCGAAGGTTTTTTAAAGACTCCTCAATGCTCATTAGTTGGAAGTATGTACGGAGATAAGATATTGCTAATGAGTCCTTTGTTGAAATGGTACTTGAAACAAGGATTGAAAGTCACCAAAGTTTATCAGCTAATAGAATATATTCCTAGAAAAGCTTTTGAAGCTTTTGGAACATCAGTTTCAGACGCTAGGAGAATGGGAGATGCAGACCCTAGTCAAGAATTACTCGCTACTACTAGCAAGTTGGTAGGAAATGCTGCTTATGGAAAAACAATCACTGATAAAGAAAAACATACCACCATCAAGTTCATCGAAGGCGCCAGAAAAGCTTCATTTCGTATCAGAGGAAACAAATTTATCGCCATGGAAGAGATAGCAGATGATTTTTATGAAATCGTAACCTGTAAACAGCTAGTAAGTTTTAAAACAATTATTTTGCAATTCAAAATTTATATTCCACAAGTTTACTTTGCTAATCAGTATCACCATCATTTCAGCTAACTATGAATGTTCCAGTACACTTGGGTTTCTCCGTGCTACAGTATGCTAAACTGAGAATGCTACAGTTTTACTACGACTTTATGGATAAGTAAGTAAAGCCTAATTCCCTACTATTATCATGTATAAGTAAGTAAAACTTCCAAATAATTGAAGCAATCTTTTTATTTATAGATATATTGACAGAAGTGATTTTCAATATGTTGAAATGGATACAGATAGCGCATACATGGCGTTGAGCGGAACATTAGAAACACTGGTAAAACCAAGTATGAAAAAAGAGTTTTACAATGAATATGGTGATTGGTTTCCACGACCATACTGTGACAAACATAGAGATGAATTTTTAAGAATCAAAACGATGGGTTTAGAATGGAGTATGCAAGAATGTTGTGAAAAAGTACTAAAACATGGAAAAAGAACACCTGGATTGTTTAAAGAGGAATTTACCGGAGATGGAATTGTTGCTCTTAACTCTAAATCCTATTATTGCTGGGGAGAAAAAGGAAACAAGTTTAGCTCAAAAGGTTTGAACAAACGAATTAATCAATTGAACAAAGACAGTTATCTAAATGTATTGAACACAAAAAAGTCGTTTATGGGTAAAAATCGAGGATTTGTTGTAAAGGATAAAAAAATGTTGACATACAAGCAAATAAAGCGAGGACTCACATATTTTTATGCTAAAAGACGAGTGTGTTCTGATGGAGTATCTACCGAACCTACTTTGGCTTAAATAAAAACCTTCATAATAGTCTTCTTTTTAGAATAGTTACTATAACTATATATATAATACAAAAAAATCATTCATCGTATATATATATATAGACTTGATCTCAAAATGCTGATGATATGTAGTCTCAAATGAATAAATGAAGGTTATAGTACTTTGTACTACACAAAATTTACAGTAAATTTTAATAGATATAATGTTTTCTATTACAATTATTTCCCAAATACTGTTAATTTTAACCATATAGAAGGCTAATTTGAGGATTTTTTAAGATGCGATGTAAAGGAAAAGACTTTGCATTGATTATCATTACAAGACCTGGTGCTTTGTATTACTTAGTCTTTACTGACCCTAGCTATATTATATCGGAAGGTTTACCCCTGCTTATTATGTAATAAGTGTATATAATCATATAATGTTTCATTTTTGATCAATATAGTTATTCAAGTTAGATATAACTCCTCTCTCCTCTCTCTCAAAATACTATATGAGTTCGAGTTATGTAAAAAATTATCAAAAACTTAAATACCATACATTCAAAATCTAGCTACCATATGAGTCCAAATTAGGTAAAAAATAATCAAAACTCAAATGCCACTTAAATGCGACTCAAATGCCACTCAAATACCTCTCAAATGAAATACAATATAAACTCGGCGAATTCACCCAACGTCGTAACTCATTGCATAACCCCCAAGACCAGATCCACAAAAAAACACTTGGTAGGGAGATCTGCTCATATATTACTACTTTTGAACTTATAGATTTTGAATGCATGGCATTCAAGTTTCGATAACTTTTTACATAATTATATACATAACTTTAACTCATAGAGCATCTAGATTTTGAATGTATGGCATTTAAGTTTTGATAATTTTTTGTAATTCGACTCATATGATATCTTGAGAGAGGAGAGAGAGGAAATATATCTACATTGAATAAATACAGTGATTAAAAATGACACAATATGTGAATATATACATTTATTGTGTAATAAGTAGGGAAAATTTCATATAATATAGCTAGAGTCAGTAAATATTAAATAATACCAAACACTACAACTTGTAATGACAATCAATGCATAAGCTTTTACTAAAACTATCTTGAAAACCTTCAAAACATGATCCCAAATGGAAAAAAATGGATAAAGTTAGATATTCATCTAGTTGTTTACATCTACAAAAAAGAGGTATTTTGGTGAAATATTTTTTTATTTTATTCAATTTTCATTAATTTTTTACAAAAACAAATCATCCTCTAAATGATTAAATTTCATCTAATTGTACAAATTTACAAAAAAAACAACGTATTTGGTAAAATATTCTTTCATTTCATTAAATCTTCATTATATTTTTTGCACAAAAGAAATCATCCTTTAAATGGTTAAATTTTATCCGTTTGTATATCTTTACAAAAAACAGGCTATTTGGTAAAATATTTCCTTTATTCTATTCAATTTTCATTAATTTTTTCAATAATTGCTTAAATATAAATTATTCATTATTTTCTTATTATTAGGTAAGCAACCTATCATACAAAATTAGTTTCTTGAGTGAGGGTTTTATCCTGCATTTTCCTTTTGAATTTTTTTCAAAAATTTTCTTTTTTTTTAAAAACGATCATTTATATATACAATTTCCATTATTTTTTTAAACAGAACAATTTTTTATCTCTGAGAGTTTGGAGATATTGGGGTAGAAAACTTAGACATGATGATGAGAAGGCTATGGATTTTCCCGTTTAAGAACAAACCATTTTCGATGGCAATTTCAATTCGGAAAACTAAAACAATGTAATTTGTTTTTCAAAATGCAATCATCAGAAAGCTTCTGTCATGATGAGGAGGAGGCTATGGATTTACCCATTCAAGAACAAACCATTTTCGATGGCGACTTCAATTCTAAAAACGAATTAGAACTGAAGTATGTGGTATTACGTAATAATTTTTTTAAACAAGAACAAACCATTTTCGATAGCAACTTTAATTCTAAAAACTAAATCAATGTAACTTTCTTATTCTTTGTCTCCCATGAAATTGTTCAAAACGAATTAGAACTGAAGTATGTGGTATTACATGATAATTTTTTTAAAAGAAAAAACACATTAAAATCGACAAATTACTCCTCTAGATAGTTCAAGTTTACAATATTTGAGAATTAATCACAATAGAAACATTAAGCCTACTTGATAAAAAAGAATTTGACTGTTAAATTTAACTAATTGATTCAATGTTATTATTTGGATCTTTTGAAAATAAACATTTCAATGAAAACATCATATTTAGTCTTTGACACACTTGAAACCATTTTCCAGTAAATTTCACCAACAATATTTTAGAAATGTTTACTACATATTTACAAGAAAAATGTGGTATTTTGGTAAAATATTCTTTTATTACATTCCTTTTTAATTTTTTATGTTTTAAAACAGGGTTTTATTACAAAGTTTTTTTGTTTTTCAACTTTTTAAAAAAATAATCATTATAATATATAGTTTTCGATATTTTTTTAAAAAAATAAATATATATATAGAGATTTTCACTTTATATTCTTTTATTCCATTCAATTTTCAATAATTTTTTGAGTGAGAATTTTATCCTACACAATCCTTTTAAATTTTTTATGTTTAAAAACAGAGCTTTATTACATGTTTTTGAACTTTTTAAAAAATAATCATTGAAATATATAGTTTTCGATATTTTTTGACTTTTTTGTACTTTTTAACTTTTTTAAAAAACGGTCAAAAAATCACCAAATTATCTCTCTAGATGAATAAAATTTACAAGTAAATAATTGTAATAGAAAATACCATATCTAGTTTTTACATTCATAAAACTGTTTTATAGTAAATTTTCTGTAATACAAACTACTATCGCTTACGATATCAATGGTTACAAAGCGCTTTTCTTGAACAATATCTTCTTTGATATTCTTCTGGTATATTATTAGACCCAGGGAGGAACTCTTGTATTCCGTATTCTCTGTGATCCAATAATTGACTAAAATACAAAAGTTATTCATTATATAAATAAATTTTACCGAATTTAAATTTTACTCTTAGCTACATTAGATAGTTTACATTATATATAACAGGAAAATAACTCACTGAGTTACATCATTCAGCTCATTATTTCTTAGGGAAAGTTCTTTACTCTGTTTTCTTTTTACGATATAATGGACTAAAATTAAAAATGATGTATTAGTATAGCATGATTAAAATTAATGTAAAATAAATATAAACTTTTGGTATTTTTTCAACTTCTATGTAAAAGAAATACACTGATTACACACAAAAAAGTCCTTTTTTTTCATTTGGATTCGGAATGTATAAATATAAATATATATATATATAATTTTAAAAATGTTTTACAACAAACACTCATGAATAAGCCATTTATGTGATAAAACGTGTTATTTACGTGAAAAATTAAGCATTTTTGTAAAATAATTATAACCTTTTGTGATTTTTTTCAACTTCTAGCTAAAAAAATACACTGATTACACAAAAAACCCTTTTTTTTAATCCAAAATATATATAATTTAAAAATGTTTTACAAAAAATGTTTATCAATTGATCAATTATGTGAAAAACTAAACATTTTTGTAAAATAATTATAACCTTTTGTTATTTTTTAAACTTTTATGTAAAAAAATACACTGATTACACAAAAAAGTCCTTTTTTTAATCCGAAATATATATAATTTAAAAATGTTTTACAACAAATGTTTATGAATTTATCATTTATGTGAAAAACTAAACATTTTTGTAAAATAATTATAACCTTTTGTTATTTTTTAAACTTTTATGTAACAAAAATACACTGATTGCACAAAAAAGTCCTTTTTTTAATCCGAAATAGATATAATTTAAAAATGTTTTACAAAAAATGTTTATGAGTTGATCATTTATGTGAAAAATTGAACATTTTTGTAAAATAATTATCACCTTTTGTTATTTTTCCAACTTTTATGTAAAAAAATACACTGATGACACAACAAAATCCTTTTTTAATTCGAAATATATATATTACTTAAAAATGTTTTACAAAAATGTTCACAAATTTATCATTTTAAGGGGTTTTTCATTGTAAGAATACACAAAATTTTCACAAATCAACTTTTTAAAAATATGGTAAAAATTAATAAAACTTACCTATAGTGATATGAATCCCTTGAGTTATAGATTAGCTTCTCGAGAGTTTGTTCTCCACAGTCTTCTTTTTCAGCATCATCGAAGTGGTTGAGAAAACCCTCAGATTTTGGATTATCAGCCAGTTCCGAGGCTTGGACGATGGCTTGATGAGCTGCGAGTACACTGATGTTGTAGAAAATTGAATTGTCTGCGTTTCGACTCAGACCCTTGAACAAAATCACTCCAAATCTCTCCGATGTCACAGCAGAAGCTATTTGATGAGGAATGCGCATATCTCCGATCAGTAATTCTTCATCTACAACACTTCTGTATTGAACTAGAAGAGTCTCTTCATTTCCATTCCATCGCCTGTCAGACTTTGTTATAACTTCAGGGTTTTGGAAACATATGACACTATCTGTTGGGAAATCCTGAAGATTAGCTACCTCGAAATAAGCATTGATTTGTCGCATACTTTTTTCTTGTAATACATCAAACACATTCTTACACCTCAAAGTAGTTCCTGTTTCTGTAGCAGCACGAAAAATTGCCTTTCCAGTCTTTTCAACACCCATGTTGATCAAAACCAGCGGTCTTATTTGCGAAGCTTCATTGACAAGTAATCCTGCTGCTAATGGAATAGTGCTCTTCACTCTAACTACCTTTCCATCCTTTTTATAGTTGTAGATGATGGTGCAGTTCGTTTCATCATGGAGCTCAACGGTTAACACCTGCATAACTGTAGGTATTGGTAAATCTTCAACTTTGACTATGTTTTCAATGTTTCTTCTGGAAGCTGGAGATAGAGTACTTAACAGAGAGGCGCTTTTGATGATGAGAGTTGCCAGAGTATTCAGACTGGCGCTTTGAAAGGGAATCATAGTGCGTTGAAGAAGTACATTGTCATCAATCACCTTCTTATCTTGTGAAGGTTTTGGTTCTTTATTCTTCAGTTGTTTTGTATTGACTTGTGTCGACATTCTAAAAGATAAAGTAAAAATCCATGTTATGATTTCTTTTTCAAACCAATTTGAAGATATATATACATATATATATATATATATATATATATATATATATATATATATATATATATATATATATATATATATATATATATATATATATATATATATATATATATATATATATATACTCAATATCATACCGCTGTTAGTATCTAAATCGATAAAAATTAAATTTATACTCAATCAAGTTGACTTACCTCCAAACAGAAAAGTCCTTCTAGCAGTTGTAGTAGATGATGTTGTAGTAGATCTTGCTCCTTCAGTTGCTAATGTCGAAGTGACTGCTTTCTGTGTAAAAACAGTGCTTCTTATATAGCTGAAATCATGCCATTTATCATAAGGTTAAATTAATGAAACATTGTTTTTACGGAAGAACACCAATGCTTTCGCGGGAATAAATAATTTATTTTCACGCGAATGGAACCCACTGCTTTCGCGGGAATAAACATTTTATTTTCATGTGTATACAAACCGTTGCTTTCGCGGAAATAAGTAATTTATTTTCACGCGAATACAAACCATTGCTTTCGCGGGAATAAACATTTTATTTTCACACGAATGGAAACTGATGCTTTCGCGGGAATAAAAAATTTATTTTCACGCAAATACAAACCAATGCTTTCGCGGGAATAAACATTTTATTTTCACGCGAATGGAAACTGCTGCTTTCGCGGGAATGAATACTTTATTTTCACGCGAATACAAACCATTGCTTTCGCGGGAATAAACATTTTATTTTCACGCGAATGGAAACTGATGCTTTCGCGGGAATAAAAAATTTATTTTCACGCGAATGGAAACCAATGCTTTCGCGGGAATGAATAAGTTATTTTCACCCGAATACAAATCAATGCTTCCGCGGGAATAAACATTTTTTTTCACGCGAATGGAAACTGTTGCTTTCGCGGGAATGAATAATTTATTTTCACGCGAATACAAACCAATGCTTTCGCAGGAATAAACATTTTATTTTCTTGCGAATGGAAACTGTTGCTTTCGCGGGAATGAATACTTTATTTTCACGCGAATACAAACCAATGCTTTCGCGGGAATAAACTTTTAATTTTCACGCGAATGGAAACTGTTGCTTTCGCGGGAATGAATACTTTATTTTCACGCGAATACAAACCAATGCTTTCGCGGGAATAAACATTCAATTTTCACGCGAATGGAAACTGTTGCTTTCGCGGGAATGAATACTTTATTTTCACGCGAATACAAACCAATGCTTTCGCGGGAATAAACATTTTATTTTCACGCGAATGGAAACTGTTGCTTTCGCGGGAATGAATACTTTATTTTCACGCGAATACAAACCAATGCTTTCGCGGGAACAAACATTTAATTTTCACGCGAATGGAAACTGTTGCTTTCGCGGGAATGAACACTTTATTTTCACGCGAATACAAACCAATGCTTTCGCGGGAATAAACATTTAATTTTCACGCGAACGGAAACTGTTGCTTTCGCGGGAATAAACATTTTATTTTCAGGCGAATAAAAACCAATGCTTTTGCGGGAATAAACAATTTATTTTCACGCGAATACAAACCAATGCTTTCGCGGGAATAAAAAATTTCTTTTCACACATTCACCTATATAAGAGACAACGGTTTCAGACAGAAAGCATCCAGTTCAACAACAGTGAGCAAAGGAGCAACATCTATCTACTACATCTTCCATTGCAACTACTAAGAGTTCTCTCTTCATAAAGGTAAAACTTAAATTCAATTATTTCCGCTAGCTAACACCACTATCTGAAGGCTTTATGACATATCTATCTTTAAATTGATTATAAAGAATTGAACCAATTTTTTCTGTTTTTTCAGAATGAATACTCAAGACGTAGAAAGTCAACCATTGTATCTAAAGTTGGAATCTCAGCCTGATGAAAAGGTAAGATTTAATAAAAAATACTCTTTAACACCTGTTGAACACCTTTAATTATTTTAGTTATCTAATTATCGCTTGTATTTTAGAACAATGCAACAACAAATCCAATCTACTTAAAGGACTTCCTTCCAGAAATGTATCATAACTATGTGATAAATAATGATGTTGTTGAAGAAAAAGCTGTAGAACGTTTGACATTTCAAGTTATAATATTCTGTATAACTCAACACATGACGAGTATGGGGATGTGTTGTAAGAAACATGATATATCTACAGAACGTTTTGATGACATTATAAAAAACGGTTTCGAAATCGTTTTGTCAATGGTGGAAGTCGTTAATATTAATAATTTTTTAAAAGAAATTGAAAGAAGTGCTTGGAATCAAATAGTTTTCAAAAAATTATATAACATGACGTGGAACAAAAAAACTTTTTATAAATTCAGAAAGCATATTTATAATTACGTCCAAATAGATAAAGCTCTATCCTCTTCTGTAGGTATTTTAGAACTAATGTTAGAAGCGTTTCATAGATATTTATGAAAAATTTTTAGTTGTTTTTTATTATTTTACATTATTTTGCTCAAACTATTATATTTTATTTCTTACCAATTGAGATGTTAAAAGCAGTATGATATTAAGTAAATACATATATATATATATATTTGAACGCATCCTTTGTTGTTTGTCTCCACATCCCAATAGTTTAATAAGCACATTCTCAATCTACCATAACTCTATGATTTTAACTGCTTTTGGCATAAATACATATATATATATATAAGACACTCTAAGTAATAAATACACTCTTAGCCACTCATGCAAATATTACCCTTTTATTTTTAGAATGTTATGGATGCTCTTTCTGAAGAGCTCCTTAGCACAGATCCATATCCAACAGAAAATAAAATGAAAAACGGCAAAACAACTCCTAAGAGAAGGAAAACTGCTCCAAAAAAACGAATAGTAAGGAAACGAAAACAAACAGTGAGAAAACAAACTACTTCCGTTGCTAAGCAAACAATGGAGAGTGCAGCTATAACTCATTTAACAGTTGAATGTCTCAATGAAAGGAGAGCTAGGGAATTAGAAAAGTCTAAAGGTTCTCAAGTGATTGACTCACCAAAAGTTCCGATTTGCAAAACATTTGAAGATCTTCCTATCCCAAGCATTATGCGAGTGACTGGTGTGATACATCCATCAAGTAAGGAGAAGTGTAGATATTCTCAAGTACACTACCATGATCCTTCAGATATAAATGAACTCGAACCCAAAATACTCCTCTGTCCAGTTGAAATAGCTAAAAACTTCAACTGTGATAATTACCCCCCTCCGTTTAACGTTGTATATTTGGGTAGAAAGGGAAAACCAAAAAATAAAAGCGTTCTTTGGTATGATGTCAGACGTGTTACCAGACATCCTCTAAGCAAAAAGAAAGCTGAAGAGGAATCACTATATTTGAGTACATTGACTAAAGGTCAGCTCAAACGCTTCTTGAACATCAACACCCTCAATAGTTTTCAACCCGGCGCTATTTTTCCTTACCAAGATGTTGTTGATAGATTCGTTCCTCATCGATTTGAAGGAGGACAGTCGAATGTAATTTGTATCCGTTATAGCATTGAACAATGCGGAGAAACGCTGTTGAAGACGCTTGCCATACCAGACAAATATGCTTCAGAAGCTAACCGATATACTCCAGGTGTGATGATCTACAGAGGAAAAACAACCCACGGAAAATTTAAGACAGAACACGATCTTTCATTTTGCTCTCCATACAGCCTCGGTCGAATGTATTGGAAACAATATTGTGATCAAGCAAAGCACAACAAAACAATATTAGAAATTGATGATGATGATGAACTTGAAGATTTTCTACGTGGAGATTTTGATGATTTTGAGACAGGATATGTTGCTGAAAAAAAATGATGAGATACATGATAAAACTCGGTGAGAGTTTTTCTCTAATCATTGTAAATAATACTTCAACTCGATTTAGATGTAGTTGTAGTTATTTTTACCCAAATAATTTTTTGTTTTAGCGATGGATAGTCTCTAATTCAAAAAAACAAGTTGGACAATGTGACTCGGTGAGCCATTTCTATATAATGTAAACTATCCAATGTAACTAAAACTATAATTCAAATTCATGTAATTATTTTGAATTTTTGTTTAATCACTCTATACTAATACATAACTTTTTTATTTTAGTTCATTACGAATTCAAAAGCACATAAAACAGAAATCTCCCTTCTTAAGATATAACATCGCTACATCAAAGACATCATTGTAAAAAAAGACTATGTATTAATTGTTATTACTTAGTATTTACTGACTCTAGCTATATTATATGGAGAGATTTTCCCTACTTACTACACAATAAATGTATATATTCACATATTGTTTCATTTTTAATCACTGTATTTATTCAATGTAGATATATCTACTCTCTCTCCTCTCTCTCTCAAGGTATCATATGAGTCGGAATTACAGAAAATTATCAGACCTTAAATGTCTTACATTCAAAATCTAGATACCCTATGAGTTATAATTATGTATACAGTTATGTAAAAAAATTATCATAACCTAAATGCCATACATTCAAAATTTAGATGCCATATAAGTTCAAATTAAGTAAAAAAAATTATCAAAACTCAAATGCCACTTAAATGCCACTCAAATGCCACTCAAATACCCCTCAAATAAAATACAATATAAACTCGGCGAATTCATCCAACGACGTAACTCATTGCATAACCCCCAAGATCAAATCCACAAAAAAACACTTGGTAGGGAGATCTGCTCATATATTACTACTTCTGTTGCATTAAATAATACATGTTAGGATTCAGTTTGTATCTGGAAGTTAATGTTTGATTTTTTTATTTAAGCAAGTTTTCAATGAGCCGTACAACCCATTAAATGAAGTTATTATACACTACTTACAATCTGTAGGTTTTTCCTCTCCATGGATGTCCATCTCCTCTAGATTGTAACCATTTTCCTCCAGAGCAGGGATGTTTGGTAACATAGACATACCTACTTGGAGTTGACTTTCATCGGCAGAAAGGTCATTCAACGGAACTAGATTCACTGCTGGATGTTGACTGCCATAGGACGGAATTGACTGATCTTCAAATAGGTACAAGCAGAAAACAGGTCATTTTAGCAATTCAAAGCCGGAAGATGTTGAAACATAACAAATCGAATTATTAAAAAATTTGATTACTTTCAGTCATTCACCTGAGTCTAGAGTTAGTAAAAGTGGTGGAGCTGCAAACATGAAAAGAGTTTATGATGAACTCAATGCTTGTGAGCATAAAAAACTTGGTATGTAAAGTGAATAGAAGTTATGTATGTACCCATTAACGTTCATTCTGAAAACTTGACAAGTTCTTCTAAAAGCTTTACATATTAGTTAAAAAAAAATTACTAGCTGTTAAAACAAAAAATTGTAATTTGAAGACAAAACAATAATGGTTCACTAACAGGAGTACAACTAAGCTGCTGCGTGGAATGCATTACCACTACAGAGTGAAAGTCGACTGTTGGCAAATGATCCACTCACCTACAGCTGAGAGACTTTCTGCAGTATGGATATCGACTTTCTCTCCTGCCACTTTTTCTTCTGGTTCCACAGCTACTAGGCCATCTTTGTCTCTCACTGCCAACAGAATATCTCTCTGCTCAGCAGAGAGATATTCTGTGATCCTCAGAAAAGTATCTAGATGTCCTTGGCATGCAGCGTGATGTAGTGCTGTGTAGCCATTTTTGTTTTGTGACATTGCAATTTTCAAACGCTCGTCTTCGTTTACTCGACTCAAAATGTTCAGCACAATCTCACTCTGACCAACAAGCGCCGCATGAGACAAAAATGTGTTGCCATTGACATCTTCTGTCATTAGTAGATTATACAACGGTACAGAGTTTGCTGAAGAGAAAGTTTCTAAGATCAAGTTTAGAATTTCTGAATGCCCACGACTTGCTGCAATGTGTGTTGAAATGTTCCCTGTGTTATTTTGTATGGTTAAGGCATTTAGTCTCTCTTGAGGTTCCATAAAGCTAAGCATGCACTGTACTACACCAGTGTGACCTTGCGCTACCGCTTCTAACAATGGTGTATCTCCATCATTGTCTTGTAACGTGATCAACTTAAAGCTATCCGTTGAGTCGAGTACATTTAGTATACAACTAACTACATCAGTGTGACCTTTGTATGCAGCAAAGTGTAGTGCTGTTCTGTTGTAGTCATTTGGTATGGCTAACATATCAAATTGAAGTTCTGGTCGGATTGAGTTTAAGATTGTTCTAGAAATGCTTTCATAGCCTGAATCTGTGGCGTCCGATATTGCAATGTTACCGTCATCATCTTCTGTTGTCAGAAGTTCATACCGTTGGTCGGATGTGAGTGCTTTTAGGAGCAGCTCCAGTATTCCTTGCCTGTTCTTTTCCGCTGCAAAATGAACTACAGTGCGACCTCTATGGGAACGGGCAGATAGTATTGTGTGTAACCTGTCAGCACTGGTAGCCTCAAGGACATATTGTACAAAGTCAACATTTCCGCTATATACAGCACGAGGCACAGCTGTTACACCAAAACTGTCTTGTAACATAAACAGGTTGTACTGCTGCTCTGATGTAACTGAGTTCAATATAGCCTGTAACGTGCCAACATCTCCGATACACGCAGAATTTAACAAAGTTGTGTTACCATTACTATCCTGAAGCTTTAGCATGTTGTATTTTTGCTCTGGTGTAACTGAGTCTAACATGATCTCTACAATCTCGGTATGTCCGCTATATGCAGCCAAGGATATTGCAGTGGTACATTTATTGTCTTGAACCATAAGCAAGTTGTACTTACTTTCTGCTTTAGCCGAGTCCAACAATACTTTTACGGTTTCAGTATGTCCCTCAGATGCAGCTAGGGATAAAGCGGTTTTACCATTGATGTCGGATTGCATTAACAGGACATCGTGAGTGTTGGATGTAACTAAGTCTAACATAGCACTTACAGTCTCAGTATGTCCCTCATAGGCAGCAAGAGATAAAGCGGTGTTACCATTGCTGCCGGGTTGCATTAACAAAGCGTCGCTATAGTCAGATGTAACTGAGTTTAACATAACTTTGACAGCCTCAGTATTTCCAGCGTAAGCGGCAAGTACAACAGCCGTGTTTCCATCTCGATCTTGCAGTTTAAGAATTTCAAATTTCTGCTCCGATATTATTGAGTCTAAGATAATTTTCACAGTCACCGCATGACCGATGTAAGCAGCATGTCCTAGTGCAGTGTCTTTGTTGTTACTTAGCAGCTTTAACATGTTGTATCTCTGCTCAGGTGTAACTGAGTACAATATAGTCTTCACTGTCTCTGCATTTTCATTGCAGGCAGCCAGTGAAAGAGCAGTGTTACCATCGCTATCCTGCAATCGTAAGAGGCTGTACCTTTGGTCCGGTGTAACTGAGTTTAATATCGCCGTTACAGTCTCTGTATGTCCTGAATTGGCCGCCAAGGATATAGCAATGTTACCTTCACTGTCTCGCAATGCTAACATGTTGTACCTCCGCTCTGATGTTACCGACTCTAATATTGCTGACACTGTTTCTACATCTCCGAGAAAAGCAGCCGCGAGTAAACGATTAAAATCATCCATTTTTGATGCTCTATTTGGATGATACAACAAACCTTATAAGAAAATTTATGTGATTGGTCAAGCTAGACACTCCAATAGAAGTGTGAAAGATTCTATTGTACTCTATTGTCAGTGAGTTATAGCACAGTCCTTTCTAACACAAGTTACAACTGCTACTGTGATGGGTAATATTAATTATTGTAAGATGGATGATTGATTGGCTAAGCCTGTTACGCTTGAGTCCATCAATCAAACATCAAGTGGTACAACACAGAGATAACAAAACTTGCTTTAGTAAAACAGGGGAGTTGATCACTCACGAAATTAGTTTTTCTTTTGGTTCAAGTTAGATACAGTGTAACGAAAAAAGTGTTTCTCAAGCAAACAACTTTATTACTATTTATAATCTAATAGGTTTCTTTCAATGTCTCATCAAAAGCTAAAGTCCTGAAAAGTATTGCACAACGTATCTATTGTTGTGAAACTATTTATCAATTTTAGTTTTTTTCTCAATAAAATTAAATTTTTTGCTTTATCATGTTTTCTGTTAGTTTAAATAAGAAAGAAAGTGTAGTTTTTAGTATCATCAACATGGCTTTTGTTTACTTCTTATTAAAGGTAGTTTACGTTTGATAAACAGAGCTAAAAGTGCGTCCATGTTACATTTTATTCATTTTTATGAAAAATGTCCTAGGATAAGTGCTTCTGATGAAATGGTTAGCATTAGGTCCTTTTCAATTGTTGCATTCAGCTAAGTATTGAAAACTGTTAACTACCAGTCAACTGATTGCGCTCGTTCCTGTTGCTCATTAAAGAAACTTCATTCTTGCTATACAAAGTTTCATGTACCATGAAGCCAATGCAATTGCCAGTCACAGTTTGTATAACACAATTCAAGGTTATAATACTTAGTGCGCCCCTAGCTGTTTTCTACAATGATTTATTGCAATTTTTTGGCTCTAAACTGCATAATGGCATTACGTGGCTGATAGTCAAATGGTTGCTATGGAAATAAAAACAATGAAAAGTGACACATGATTCAAAATATTCGAAATGTTTCTGTTACAAGAACAGGAGAAAACATGGTTTAGTAAAATTTCATTTATGAATCTCCTACCAAAAGGATTCTACTGCAAAAGTGTTCAGTTACACAAATGTGATAAAAATGCGCTAAAATCTATTGATAGGTGCAATAACACACTAGAAATATTCAAAGCTAACATCAAAGCAATATGAATACTGTTGCTTCTCCTACAAACCCTCCGGTTCACTTTGAACTCTTTCTGCGCACTCGCAGGTTCTTTAGAACTCTTTGCAATGCTCTTCTATTGTCTATAACATGTTCGTGGATCCTGCCATTTACCAGCACATTTCAGGCAACAAGTCACATACAGATTATAAAATCTAATAAAGTTTGCCAGTTTGTTTTCATATCGACTTGGACTTACAGTTCAAGAGGAAAAACTGGTGTCAGGTTGATGTGATGTTCTCACCAAGTTATACATACATTATTATAGAGAGGAGCAACTCAGAGTTTTGTTATCAATATTTTTCACAATCACTTATTGATTAGAAAGCCCACGAGAACAGTAACAAAAGGTCATTCTAATAGTAACTTTGCTACTAACGTGCCAATCTATGTCATTTCAATTGATGAAAAATTATTTTATTAGGTCTTCAAATTGTTTGACATCCTTCACACCTCTTCAACATGATCAGTATCCTAATCTTGCACAAGCAAGTTAACAGAGAGGTTTAACAAATGCGCAGTTGCGGTTACTTTGAAGACTGGGATCCACTTGAAAAGTTTTTACCGCATGACGAATTAAGCTGCGAAAAACACGGCACACTTTACAGCAACAAAAAAGTGTAGCCATCAATGGAACACATTTTAACAATAGCTAATGAACTGATGTGCTCATAAATGCAACACTTGTTTTGCGCGACTAATGGTTTTCTAACCACACACAAATAAATATAAGACAGCTTTCGTTTAGTAATATTCACAATGATCATACATTTTACTGATTCTCTCTGGTCACTCTCAACCATTGACTCAGATTAGTAATCACTTGGTACTACACAGAGAGATTCTCAATATAATTCAACAATTGATCATCTTTTTATGCTAATTTGTCAATTAAATTCTCCGTTGGTGGTACATTAGGAGTATTCACAAAGTGATTGTTAAACCAGAGACAAAAAATCAATTGTGTTCAAAAGCCAGAGCAGAACATTAGTTTGAAGCATTGATAATCTTTCAATTATTTTTATGTTGCTGAACAAATCATGAAGAACATAACTCCCAATTTGTAAAAACACTCGGGGAAAAATTAAAAATGTAGTTGATATAAACTAATTTAGTTTGTAAAGTTGCTCTTTTTATACAACATGTTTCCAATATGGTAGCTATCTCCCAATGCTTTTTTATATAATACGTTTCAAAGACGGTAGTTATCTCCTCGTGCTTTTTTATATAATGAGTTTCCAAGATGGTAGCTATCTTCTAGTCAGGGCCGTAGCCACATTGAGGCAAGACGAGGCTCTTGCCTTGTCTGAAAGTTTAGGCACAAATGGGAATTTCCAACTCAAAAAGCGGATTTTCCCAAAAAATTCACCCTTTTAGCAGTACTTGGTATTTCCACAGGGATTACCGTTATTGCACGCACGTAGCACTAGTTCTAATACTGTTACTGTAATCACGTTGCTTATCATAAAAACCCAATCGGACATTAGACTCTCAAACTACAACATACCATTTCCTGTGCATGCTTATTACTACTGCAATAATCTTTTTGCCAAATATTTTTTTCAAGGTATATTTCAATTTTTCTGGATGACTACTGTTGTCTGCTGCATTTTATTTTTAGTTATGGTTAGCACTTCCCACTGCAGAGAGTTCAGGGTACAGTGCAAAGGTGTTTTTTTTAAATAATGAGAACTAGTAAAAAATAATTAGTAATAATCAAGTGATTGATATATATTAATAAATAATTATTATTAGATGGACTCAAGAAAATAAAAACGCTAAGTATTCATCTAATTTCTTCAATATAACTTTTTCTCTAGTTTTTATATTTTTTTATTTAGTTTTGTTTGTCGATATTAACAACAGATAGTTATTTAATTTAGTTCAATAATATTTTCTTTTAGTTTTTTTAATCATTATTTTGTACACCTACTAATTATTATTTATTATTACCATTGAATATTATTTGATTAATAACAGTTAACAATAATAATAATAATTATTATTATTGTTCTAATAATACTAATTATTATTGTTAGTGCTATTATTATTATTATTGTTATTATTATTATTATAAATAATAATGATGATAATAAATAACACTAACACCAACTACTATCGTTTGTAGTTATATATATCTATATGTGTGAGGAACTCCAGTACTTGTCAAACATTTATTATTCACTACTAGTACTTGGCCTAAGCCTTTGACTCAGTATTATCTCAACGTCTACGCATTGTCTCGATATTAACTCACTGTCTACACATTATCTCAATACGTACTCGCTTATGCTTGTCTATGTTTTGTCGTAGTTCTATTGTTACCTGTGCTACAAGCGTCTATCTAGAACAGTTCTATGATCTGCCCAAATAACTATTATTGTTATATTTTATACTTTTTCCACGGTTTTTATTATACAATTGCATTTTGGTGCTTACAAGGCGTGGCTTGTACCAGATTTTACCCAGGCGTGGCTTTACCAGATTTTACCCGCCTACTTTGTATAAATATCTATGTTTGAGCAATAAAGTTGAGAGTTAGCCTGGCTCTCAGAAGATTCTTTCTCTCAAGAAGCAAGCACAGCTAGAAGCAACATAACTACAAGCGCTGACCTGGTCGACTATTGGCAAGCACGAGGCTTGGCAGAAAGTGAGAACAGTTTGCCCTATCACTACGTATTCCCTCACCACGGTGAGAAGTACGACGCGAAGCACCTGGTGCCCTGATAGTTTTGCTCACAATAAATTCGGACTCCAGAGTTCGGGACAAGACAACGCACCAATAATTCCAGTGCAATTATTGTCGATCTCGACTGAGTCGAAGTAGACAAACAATAATTCCAGCACGATTATTGTCGGTGGCAACAGTTCGCAACAAACAATAAACTAATCAGTAATTACAGCACAATTATTGTCGAACATAGCCATGTTCGGATGCAGCCAATAATTATAATATAATTATTGTAAACTGCCAGCAATCATTCCACCCCAGATTCGGCCGCACTCATAACTGCACAAACCAATGCATGCACTCTAACAATTATAACACATTATTGTACGCTGAGGCAGAGGCAGAACGCGTCGGGAAGGTGTACAGGTGGCTACCACCCAGACACAAATTCCTGTACATATGTATGACTTACTTATCATATAAAATAGTATATTATTTAATGTGTGAAAATAATATAACATTAACATAAAACTACAAAAAAGTAATGATACTATTTATTGAATTGTTATTATAATGACTCTGAGATAAAGTTGTTATCTTATTTAATTTACTGAGCAGCTCCATTATATAAATCTATTACTATAATTGATAATAATGTAAATAATAATACTTTTTTTATTCCTGCTATTATTATTTTTCACAGCTAACAATAATATTGATATTATATTATTATAAAACTTATGAAAAAAATGATGATTATCATCATTATAATAAATAAAAATTATTTTACAGCAACACACAACTTGATAAGCTACTCTATTCATTCTTTTATACTTGAGTAGTGGTGGTAGGAGAATTGTTGCACTATTTCCATATACCTACATCTTACAATCATGTTAATTACTACTTCCCTTCTTTGCTTGAGTTATTTGACGTTTTCATTATTTATTATTTTCCTACCATTTTGTTATTTTCATTAATAATAGCCATAAATTTGTTACCACTGGTAACTAAACGATTATCATGGTTCTTATTATTACTGCAACTACCACTACCATCAACACAAAATTTAGGGAGAAACATTATTTTTCTGGGACACATAGCAAATGCTAAGTAGTAAACTTACATACATCCTGGCACTCTCTATGGGGTACTGGCACCTGTGATAAATAGCTATCAGCAAGAAGAAAGAGATAATTATACTAGCAGACATTGCTCACAAATACACTTACTAACAAAAACTTATTGCTACTGGTATTGCCAGTCAAAGCGCATTCAACTTTGTCTAACATGACCATCATTGCAAGTTCTTTTTATTGGCGAGAAAGATGGAACCAATTAATTGCAACGGGTTCATGACTGCAGAATAGAGCAATCGATCTTGAATTACCTATGTAATATGAGGCTCCACAGCTTTTTCCTCTCTCAGCTTAAGTTCATTTATTGGTATGTAGTAAAACAAAAACGCTAGAAAGTTATCTCATCTGTGAGGGCATACAAATATCTCATATGTACATACATGCCATGTATTCATATGAACTTGGCTCATAGATGTTTCAAATCAATCAAAATTTGTTCATAATATAACCTCTTGCAGATGCTTTGATTTTTTGTCTTTTTATTGTAAAACCTGTAAAATTTCTTTGGCGGCCGGGGCGCTGCCCCGGACCCCGCCGGGGGCCGGGACGGCCCCCTGGACCCCCGGCCCTGTGTGGGTGATTGCCTCCTCTGATAATAAATCCTGGCTACGGCCCTGTCTAGTGCTTTTTTATATAATATGTTTCAAAGATGGTAGTTGTTTCCTAATGCCTTTTTATGTAATATGCTTCCAAGATGGTAGTTATCTCATCGTGCCTTTTTTATATATAATGTTTCCAAGATGGCAGTTATCGCCTCTTGTTTTTGACTATACATAATCGGTCTGTCAAAATAAACAAACTAGACTCGCTTGTTAACAATTGATTCAGTGACCAGTTTCATTCACTGCCTACAAACCATATTAATAAATGCTCACTGATTTGATATTTCGTTTAGTCAGCTATCTTTTGTGTTCATCCTCAGGTTATGAGAAAATTTAATATTTATTGATAAAATTTGTTGCCACCTTGATCATTATTATCGCATTTTGTTTAACATACAAACACCGGCCATGTATACACATATCATCTCCTTATACAGAGGTATAATTCCACCGCAAGAGAAAAACTTTTCATGAACGAGTAGATTTTTTCTAGGCAGCTTACAGTGTACAGAGGCAAATAGAAAACTTTCAAAAGTGTGATAAGATTTGATGTTTAGAAGTGCTCCGTAGCAAGCAGAAGTGAATAAAAATGAAAAGGATGGGTAACTGTTGATCAGATCTTTCTAATTGTTTTCCGCTTAAAATTCAACCTGTTGATGACAATACTCACTTTAAGTCAAAAGGAGCATTAAAAGTGGCGGAGCATATACATTTGAGGAAGTAGAAACAAAAAAAGTTATCAGTAATGAGAAGGCAACTCCAGTTCTTTCACGAATGTTTCAATTGAAAAGCTTTTACATTTTGGTGCAAAACCGAATCAGGAATTGGGTTGTCTAAAAGATTATTAAAAACAGAAAGGAAAAAACTAGGCTTGAAAAGGATGTAAAGAGTGATGAGGGATAGACTTTGGGATTGCTGGGGTGTTTCTGGAGGAATGCCATGGGACGGTGACGCTTCCAGACGGGTGAGTGAGGCCTATTGACCACATCTCTATATAAATCCACACTGATATTGCTTTTGACTGTCTAGGATGGTAACTCATTTCTTTAAATTTTTCCTCAAAAATATTTTGTTTGGTCAACTTTTGATCTCAAATTAATTCCGCACAATTTGAATTAACACGCTGCACAATAAATATTAAAACATGTCCGTTTCTAGCAGGAGTATTAAATTATAATTCTTATTTTGCACAAAAAATAGTTTTTCTTTTGATAAAAAATGAGTCACCAGAATTGAAATCGCACAAAAAAATTCGAAAACTGTACTTTAGCTTTAACATCACCTATATTTTTTATTTTACAGACCAACTCAGGCTGCTTTGAAATTTTCAATCTGCTTCTTCTGGTTCTGTCACTGAATTCATTGTTTTTTTTTTTATTGAGGAGGACTCGAAATTGAGCTATTAGGTGAAATGTATTTGGAGTTTTTTCACTGATGAATTCTGCTAGCACTTTAACAGAAAACATGGCATTTAGTGCGGTGAAATTCACTGAACAAATTTCCTTTTATTTCCATCCACCCCTTTTTAAGTCTTATGGCACTCCCCTCAATACTTGTCCCCAACCTCCTTAACCCTCACTTGTCTAACCACAGTAAGTAACCACTCCATGTAAATAGTGTCACACCAACCTCCACCCCAACCACACTTACCTTCTCCTCACCCTCATTAAGTCCCTAGTCTACACCCCTATGCTTCTCCCCTCCCCCACCCTACAAGTTTTAAATCCCAAGAGTACTTAGATTTCTCTCCAGTCTCTTTTACATGATGCACTCTCATAGGTTGAAACTTGATTGGAGTTGTCTGCTCTTTGGGGCACAACTCCTTTTTATAGACAAGCCTTAATGGACATTAATTGAAATAGATGAGTGCAGATTGAAGCAGTTGAGTTCAACGGAGCATGAACTCTGTATTTTAGCTATCAACAAAACCATTTAACAATTTAGTCTCAATTACACTTTTATAGTGGAAACTTTTCCTGCTTATATCTTATATAAAATTTGGTTAGCCGACTACCAGGGCATTGTGTCTGGATGGTTTTTATTGTTACTTCTGAAGCTGGTTGTGGGGAAATCAGTAATTGATCAAGAGTAGAGGTCAAGGTCATGCGAACTTGAACTTTGGCTAATTATACTCAGAAATTGATTAGGTCACTCAAAAAATGTTAAAAATATTGTCTGATGTTGTTTAAGTATACAATCAATACTCTCCCTTTAAACTGTGGCAGCTTTCTTCAAGTAATACAGTTTTGGGTAGTAATATAGGCGCAGGACTCTGGCATTAGGGCTGGGCTTTGATCGCGTTATTTTCACGATTAACGCAATCAATTTCCCCAAAAGATCAACGCGATTAAAAACAATTATCTAATTAATCTCCATTAGTACCAATAACATTTTTTTCTTTGTAGTGACTTGTGTGTTTCACTTTTTTATAATTGACAATTGCAATTTTGTTTGAATAATGGCAATTTTTCATTATTATTGTTGGTAATGTGGAAATAAAACACTACCACGTTATTACCGTTAAGCTACGCAATAGTTGGTAATGGCCTGCCCTGCAGGCAGCAGACAGCTATCTGAGTCAGTAGAAGTTACAAAACAACTGAGCCGTGCACTCAAGCATGCATTTGTGACTGCAAGTCTAAGCAAAAAGCTCTCATTCCCAAGCTCAACCTAATTGAATGGAGTATTCACCATGACTAAGACAGAGACACAGTGTGAGTGAGCCACGCCACGTATGGACAGAAGATTATGAGACTGGCTGTGCAATAATAATAGAATCGATAAAAAATTTACAGTACCAATAATATGATAAAGGAACAAAGTAATTTTATAAGTAACAGTAGTAAATGATATAGTACTATTCTATAAGTGATCAATAAAAATGCTAAATTCAGTGATTGTGATAAATAGTAATATACTAGTATCAGCAACTAATAATAATATGAATTAGAAATAATAATTAATAAGCAGAAACTGAATAAACACAAGTATAAACACATATAGAATTAATGTGCTTTGTTTTCTCTTTCAAGCGTACCTTATCTATGACTGAAAATAAATTCCAATCCACCATAATGCAATCCCATGCATATAATCTTTAATAGGTGCGGAAAAATCAGAACTATATATTGGAAAATTGGAGTCAATTATAGATATATCACAGGAGATTAATTTTGCGATTAATTAAGATCAATAAATTTGACAACAAGATTAATCTTGAATCAATTTTTGAACCATGGCACAGCCCTATCTGGTATGGAGTCCAAGTAATACAGGTGTGATATAGCTTGGCAAGTGAAGGATCTTCTCTACATTTAGTAAACTGCTATAAACTGGTTGGCCTGAAAATCTCGCCCAAAGTGGCTCCCTTTTAACTTTCTGTAGACTGTACTTTTCATAGAGAACTCAGTCATTGAGAGAGTGACCACAGCAACCTGGAAACACGCAATTTATAAAATTGTCTTTTTTACTGTGGAATAGGCAGAAGAAAACTATACATGCTCACAAAAACTGTGTGAGAGAAATGCACTAGCTAAAGCCTGTAGCACACAGAAATACAGCAATTTTGAATTTCAGTAGGTCAAGTGTGAAGGTCTGGAGACAGTTTTGCCTAAAAGTGGACATTAACTGAGACTATCGCCGAGTGCTTAGGAGATATAGGTGCATTAACTCATCTGTGCAGCATATGAACAATTTTGCTGCTGAAACCTACTTTTTTTGTTTTGTTGCAAGTGTTTTCAAGGTCTAAATGAGAAACAAACAAAAATGCTAAATCCATAATTTTATCTCTCACTCACTAAATAATGGTGGATATTTAGATAATTGCTAGAGCAAACAATAACATCAAGTTGACTTGGAATAGATTTCTAGCACAAACCAAATCAGGTTAATGCATGAGTGCTCTTTTATTTATGAATGCCGATAACGAGAATGCTATAGTTAGTGCTACGGGCTTTAGAGCTTTACTTTTAAAGTTTGTTTGTATGTTTAAGTATTGTCCAAAATGAGTGCAAACAACTTTAAAAGTAATTAAACAATTTTGTCTGCGATCTTCTAGTTGTTTAATCATGCATGAGAAAAGTAGCTAATAAAAAAGCCCAAATTTCAGACTAGCCACCTATCAATATGAGCATAATGGCAACATTAAGAGTATTCGGGGCCTATTCGTCAAACAAAGTACCAAAAATTATAGGTGTTCATGATGCAATAAGTCGCGAATGAAGCGGAACATTAGTTTAGAACAACTAAAGTATTCAATGAACTGTTATAGATTACCAAGCAACTCACAAAAAATATAACTCTCAATTTTCAAAACAGCGAAAACATAAAAATTGAATTGCTATAAACTAGAATAGTTTGTAGCGCTACCCTTTCGATTTAGTAAATTTTGAATGAGTGTGATGATGTTGAATTGTTTTTTTTTCAGGATATAAAATCGGTCTAGGAAAATGAAAAAAATGAAATCTCTTCTTATAATTCATTTAGTGTTCAGTTTTATTCTTGACTTTCAAACAATATAAACGAATGCTCATTGATTATTTTTTTTAGTCAGTGACCAATTTTTTGTTGAACCACGAGTTCCAAACAAAACGGTTTTTTGTTGATAAAAATTATTGCCGGTCTGACTATTTTTATTGCAATTTGTTCGGTGAAATTAGGTCACTGACACTCTTACTTACTTCAAACCCAAACAAGCAATTGCTAAAGCTGCTACTGCAGCAGCTATTAGAACATAAGTATCCAAGCAAGCAAGATCACTCTCCACTTCACTGTTTTGGCTCGTGCCTTTTTTCTTCTCTAACTCGCCAGGTGTATTGCTGGTCTGTTTTTCCTCAAATTTCTCCACTTGAAAGAACAAACAAAGTACGTTACCAGTTCAAACAACACAGTGGCTATTTTCATGCCTGTTGAAAGATTTCTGTTAGATTTCACCAAACATAAAAAACAAATAAAAAACCAATGTTTCAATGTATCAAGCTATCAATATGAACATAATGACAAGATTTACTTGGAACTCAATTAAGTAAATGGTAGCAATTGCAAAATGTCTGACTGCAGTGGAGGTTTGGACGTAATAAGCAATTGGAGACAAGAGACCTGCCGTATATGCTCCATCAGATGAGTCCAAGCTATAAAGATCACTTTCAATTTCACTTTCTTGGCATTTTGATTTTCCTAACTCAAACTCAGGGATTGTATTGATCATCAGTTCGTTCTTCACCGCCTCCACTTAAAAGTGCAAAGTATATAAGCATCGCGTACAGCAAAAAGTTTTTAAAGCATGCCAGCATTGAACAATTTTTTGTTGAGTTTCTGAATATTCAAGTCTTAAGCAGCAGATTGATGTATTAAATATCCCTCTAGGCCTACTCAGTGTTGATTTACAAGATTGTCAAAAAGCCATTGGCCTTAGATGCTCGTCGCATCAGCTGAAATTTGGCTTACTATAACTTCCATTGATTGCCGAGTATGTCATCGCATTGTGAGAGTGGCCAATTATAATAAATAGCGGCAAGTTTTTATAAATGAAGTTACATTGTCTGCGTTTAAAATAAACTCTGACTGGCAATTTATTTAGTCTTAGGTCAACTGAGGGTCATTGCAACAGGAATAAAGAGTCCTTACGAAGACACCCCATCAAAAATTGGTTCTAAGATTTAAAGTTGGGCTTTATTATTACTCGCCATTTTTCATCTAGCTTGAATTTGCATGCCGCATGCATAAAATTGGAATTCGTGGTTTCTCTCAATATGGAAGCAATTAGTGCACACGGATCGTAAACAAAATCAACGGTTGCTTATCACGCAAGTTTCATATGTGAAATGGCAACGAGAGACGATTGTGGGATTTGCTAGGTGGTCCAATGTGATCACAATCACAAGGATCATCTTATGCTCTTTTCGTCAAAAGGATACAAGAAATTGTGCTTGTTTTGGAGAGTTAGGGAACAATAAATGGTAGTCATACAAGAATGGTGTAGTATTATTACTACTCATTAGTATAATCAATGATAGCTAGGTTGATAATAAAACAACGCTCATTTATTTTGAGTTTTGTATATATTGTTGTAAGCGGTAGTAGTAATATATGAGCAGATCTCCCTACCAAGTGTTTTTTTGTGGTTCTGGCCTTGGGGTTGAGGCAATGGGTTACGACGTTGGATGAATTCGCCGAGTTTATATTGTATTTCATTTGAGGGGTACTTGAGTGGCATTTGAGTGGCATTTGAGTGGCATTTAAGTGGCATTTGAGTTTTTGATTATTTTTTTACTTATTTTGAACTTATATGGCATATAGATTTTGAATGTATGACATTTAAGTTTTGATAATTCTACAGATACATCTACACTGAATAAATCCAATGATTAAAAATGAAACAATATGTGAATATATACATTTATTGTATAATAAGTAGGGATACATAAAGAGAACATGTTAAATATTGTGAGCTTGAAATAGTTCCAATATCATTTCAAATGAAAAAGTGGATGATGAGAGATTTTCATCCGTTTGTATGTATCTACATATATCTGATTGAAAATGATATAATAATTCAGTAGTCCATTGTATTGAAATCAATTTTTGAGTGAGCTCTTTATTCTACACTTTTCTTTGACAAAAAAAAGGTATTTGGTGAAATATTTTTTCATTTCATTCAATTTTCATAAATTTTTTGCAAAAAGAAATCATTCTCTAAATGGTTAAATTTCATCTAATTGTACAAATACAAAAAAGGAGAATGTGATAAAATAGATATCATAATAGAGTGTAATAAGTTGAATATATAGAGTTAAAGTCTATAAAAACTTTTTAATTTGTAAAGTATTTGATGACTTTACAAGAAATATCATCACATTCAGGTTCAATGATGATGAGAAGATTTTCTTCAAGCTTAAGTTTACTATTTTCCGATATAGACAGAGAAAGTTTTGAAAAACCCTCCAAATCATTATAAATAAAAACTCTATAAATCGACGGTGTTGAATTTGTAATTGATACTGAATTGTTTTCGCATATGATGTATCTATCACACACACAATCAGTAGTAGTTTCGATTTCTTCAGAATTGTATATAGTAGAGTTTGTAGGGCTTGGTTGTTCCAAAATTAAATCGACTAAACCCAGAGCTTGTGGAAGAGATGGAATTGATGGTGATAAAGCTGGAACTACTGGCTTGTTTGTAGTGGTTGTCGTCGGGGTTGTTGTCGTCGTTGTCTGTGGAGTTGTGGTGATTGTTGTCGTTGTATGTGGAGTTGCAGTGGTTGTTGTTGGAGTTGTTCTTCGAGTCGTAGTTAGTAATCCTTCATCGTATAAACGAATGTAATTTAAAGCTTCATCGGTTTTGCAAACAAAGTAGTGTTGAGGCCACATATCATAAGTGTCACAGCTTCTACGTAGGTGAGCAGGTTCCATGAAACATGTGAGTCTAAGCATACGATATTTTAAGTTTTTTCTTAAAATACGAGTTACTGAATCAACCGCTTCCATATTAAGAATTCCCCGAAAACATCCAGACGCTCTATGAGATAAAGTTAATCTCTGTTACAAGACAATAACCGCTTAGGATTGGGAATAATAGGAGATAGATGCAATATCTCATTTTTTTATTCAGAGAGAGAGACTTTTAACCTAGTTTATGCTTTCATCATCTAGAGTTAACTGTCTTGCATTTCGGTGGTCTTTGGTTAATATGCTTCAACTAAAGCTCTATATTTATAACCTTGGGATTGCATTTGTCTTTGGTATCTCCTTGACATGTGATACTGATGATAATCTTGTTTTGAACAGACTTCAAACTTTCAAAACTCGAAAATGACAAATTTACACCTTCAATACCATTGATGTTAGTGATGATAGTAGCTATTTTTGGCTCCTCGTTGGTCAAACGATTGCATTCCACACATGCAAAGTTGGTTGTCTCAAACTCTTCTGTTGGTGGACAAATCAAACGTGAGGTGTTGTATTCAAATACACATAATTCATCATTCCAAAATAGTTTTGTATTTTGAGTAAGACCTTCCGTATTATTTTTAACCCCTATTGCGCATTCCTCCTGATTCAGAGTGTATTTTGTTGGTGTATCACAAGGCACAGAATCTGTAGAAGTTGTGTCCTTGCAGATCCAAGAAGCGCTTTGAGGGATGAAAAAACCACAATATAATAAGTCGGGAGGGTAGAGTCGCACACAGTTTTTTCCATTTTCATCTTTATATCGTATAGTCCTTTCGAAAGGTGAAAAAACCAAGACATCATTTTTATCCATAGCTCCGGCTATACATTCATCAATTTCGTTGGTATAGAATACTCCACTAACATTGGGAAATGTTAGTGCCAGTAGCAAGATAAATACGCAGCTCATTTTTTAAAATGTTTTCGCTTTCAGTGTTGAAAGTTGAATACTTTCTTTCTTGATGTTTTTTCTATTTATACGTAAGTGGCTAGCGGCTTGTTCAGCTCTCTCAACCGATTTTGAAGATGTGAAACAATCTCATCAAAGTGGTTACCAAAATGTAAGTATTGTTCCAATCGAGATTGAGACAAAAGAACATGTGTTTCTGTCCAGCGAAATGAAGTCAAACCTCTTAAAATCGAAATATCTGTCAAATCACCCAGTTCAGCATCTTTCAAACATTGCTTTATATCAATCAGTTCGATCGCTCTTTTGAGATCTTCAAAATCTATCAACTTGGCTTGCGGACAGCATACTTTTGGATCAAAGCTCCTAGAACAGTTTAAGCATTCGAGAGGATTTGCTCTTGAAATACAATTACAGCTCAAAAGCATGCTTTGTATTGATTTACGAACTAGATTGAATCCTAACACAAAATAAAATACTTCTTCGGTGATGAGTTGAACAAAAAGAGGATTCGAACGCTCTAAAGGAATGTGTTCAAAATGAGTCCTTATGAACTTAGGAACAAAATCAGCCAATGTACCAATTGACTTGAATCCTTGAGTTTTTCCACTCATGTTTCTGCTGTAGTTCAGAGATAAATGAAGCAACTTTTTTTGTAGCAGTTCTTTTATGAGTCTTCAGATATATTTGTCGAATCAATAGTTATTATCGTGTTGACTGAGTCTTCTTTTTCATCAAGAGTGTAAGCGTATGGATATCCTTCTGCTATCGCAAGTAATTTATCCTTTAGTCGTTGATAAGCCAGTTTGCTCTGACTAGTAGGTAATAGGTAGGGATTTAATCGTGCTCTCAAATTTGTTAACAAAAAGGGAGACTTCAAATCATCAGTGGAAAGATCCAAAAAAGCATTAATCCGTTCATCATGCACCAAAAAACCCATTTTAGCATTTTTCAAAACTTGTCTTCTATCAATCCAGTCGATAGCATCACCCAATTCTTTTTTGGTAGGTGTAGCACCTTCAACCATTTCAGCATATCTTTTACAAGTGATACATTTGTCATCAACGTGTGAACAGTAACAGTTTAGTAGCGATAGATTGGTTGCTTGCTTGTAAAAACTTCCTCCTAGTACACAGTATACACATTCCTCCGTAAAATAAATCCTCAACATTTCATCAGAAACCTCAGCCAAAAAAGTCTTAGGTCCTATAGCATCGGAAGCTTCTTGGTGAGCAAAGTCTTCAACACGTAACATATTTGTTGTTATTCCGTTAAATTACAAAACGCGAATGATACGTTTTCAAATTGAAACACCTATTTATTCATTCATTACTTTTTCTTTTTTTTGAGGTTAATTGTTATGCTAGCTCATGTAGATCTTCATAAATGCTTTAATTTCAACCTGACAACCATCGATTGGGCAAGGTTTTACTTCTGATGAGCATTCAGTAAGCGCTTTTTCCCTACACTCACTACAGTAAATGAGATGACCACATGGAAGAGAGATATGATTTGCAATTACTTTTTTTTCATGCGTCTCAGACACACATTGAGCGAGTTTGCTTTGCTTAGTCTGATCTTTATCTTTTTTTAACGAATCAATTGATTTAGCATCATTTTTTAACAGTGTTGACGAATTCTCAACAGTTGTAAAATCATTTTCAAAAATATGTAAGGCTTCAATCATAAAACCTATTCGCTCAAAAGGTTTTCCATATAACACTAAAACTTGTTCGATATCGTTTTGACTGTATCCTAGTTTTTTGCAAATAACTTTCATTTTTTCGGTGTCATTGTTGTGCGTTATTTGTTTTACTTTTTCTCGATATTTTTCAACACGTCGCTTACACCTTTTGCCTTTTTCCGTTCGCATGTAAACATCCTCAACATACTCTTCACCTTTACTCCCGAGTAAAAAATAACAGTCTGGGAACCATCGACAGTGTTCCTCCCACGGTAGATCACTCTCTTCCCATTATTTAAGTTCACCTGAGCAAAAGAAGCATTTTACACTATCTCCGAACTTAGTATAGTAGAAACCTGCATTGGAAAGGAGTTTCATGGAGACTTTACCCTTCCATTGTTTGAAACTGTCTTCTCTAGATGTTTCAGTAGCAAAACGTGGTGTATCAGCACGATCAATTGATATACCTAGAGGTAATACTTCTGCAGTTAAATCTCCTCTTCTGGTCTTTTGTTCTTCCATCGTATAACTTTTGACAATTGAGATGTTTTTCATTTCATCTGCAAGTAGTTTCCTAGGTCTATACAGACGATTGTGAGTGTTAAATCCTCTAACAAATCGACAAAACGGAAAACTTTTAGCGTGTTCTTTCATCGGATGTTCATCTTCATCCTTCCAGTTTAGTAATACCCCTTGGCAAAAAACACATCGAACAGCGTTGTCTTTTTCAAGGTTATAGAAACCAGCTGCAGCCATGTTTTCACCACAATGTTTACCTACTCGTCTCCAATTTGTAAGAAATGATTTTCTTCGATAACTTTCATCAAGCATTAAAGCCTCTCTTTCATAAAAAGAGAGTTCATTGTAAATGAACTTGAAAAAGTCCGCTGGGGAAAGTTGCGCAATAGTTTTTTGTAATTTTAATGACAAAAGACTACAGTGATTATTCGGATAAGTTGCGACGACATAAGTGATTGCAGTGGTATCAGGAAAATTTCGTTGTAAAAACAACGACGAAGTAACGAGTAAACTATCATCTATCCATTCAGTGCAGTCTTTAGTATTTTCGAAGCAATTCCGAGTTTTTCGCATTTCTTTTTTTTCATTATAAATAGTGTTTGCTACATATCTGTTGTTTGTTACTCGACACATTATTTATATATAATACAAGTAGTTGCTTCAGTTATTACTCAAGTTGAAGTTTTGTTGGAAAGTTCTTTCCTTTTGATCTAGTTCGTTGTTATTCTAAAAAAAAATGATAATGCTTTATAGCAAAAAAATAAAAAAAAGACTAAGGTTTCAATTTTTTTTCAATATACTTGAATTGATTACTATTATAATAGAACGTAAATACTTACATCAGAAATGAAGACTTGTCTTTCTTTTGAATTAAAATGAATGATATTCCTAGTAGTTTGAACTTGAGAGCTGCTTTCTATAAAATTCGGATGAAGAAGGAGTACATTTTTCATTTTGAAGTCCTGAAATAATAAGAATAAACATAATTAAAACTTACATACAGCACTTTTTTGATATCTTAAATAGTGAATAATCTTGTTTTTTGTTCAGAAAATGTCTTCACGCTTAAATCGATTACAATTAAAACAAAATATAAATACTTACATCACAAATGAAGACTTGTTTTTCTTTAAATTAGATGAATTATATACATAGTTGTTTGAACTTCAGCTGTTTCCTATGTAACTCAAATGATGAAGAAGGAGGGTTGTAGTAGATGATGATGTAGTAGATCTTCTTCCTTCAGTTAGTTTGAACTTGAGAGCTGCTTTCTATAAAATTCGGATGAAGAAAGAGTACTTTTTTCATTTTGAAGCCATGAAATAATAAGAATAAACATAATTAAAACTTACATACAGCATTTTTTTGATATCTTAAATAGTGAATAATCTTGTTTTTTGTTCAGAAAATGTCTTCACGCTTAAATTGATTACAATTAAAACGAAATATAAATACTTACATCACAAATGAAGACTTGTTTTTCTTTAAATTAGATGAATTATATACATAGTTGTTTGAACTTCAGCTGTTTCCTATGTAACTCAAATGATGAAGAAGGAGGGTTGTAGTAGATGATGATGTAGTAGATCTTCTTCCTTCAGTTAGTTTGAACTTGAGAGCTGCTTTCTATAAAATTCGGATGAAGAAGTAGTACTTTTTTGATTTTGAAGCCCTGAAATAATAAGAATAAACATAATTAAAACTTACATACAGCATTTTTTGATATCTTAAATAGTGAATAATCTTGTTTTTTGTTCAGAAAATGTCTTCACGCTTAAATTGATTACAATTAAAACGAAATATAAATACTTACATCACAAATGAAGACTTGTTTTTCTTTGAATTAGATGAATTATATACATAGTTGTTTGAACTTCAGCTGTTTCCTATGTAACTCAAATGATGAAGAAGGAGGGCTGTAGTAGATGATGATGTAGTAGATCTTCTTCCTTCAGTTACTAACGATGAAGTGAATGCTTTCTGTATGAAAACAGTGCTTCTTATATAGCTTAAGTTGCACTGCTATGAATCAGCATTATTTTCACATGAATGGAAACCGTTGCTTTCGCGGGAATAACAAAATTATTTTCACGCGAATACAAACCAATGCTTTCGCGGGAATAAATAATTTATTTTCACGCGAATGGAAACCGTTGCTTTCGCAGGAATAAAAAATCTATTTTCACGCGAATACAAACCAATGCTTTCGCGGGAATCAATATTTTATTTTCACGCGAATGGAAACCGTTGCTTTCGCGGGAATAAATATTTTATTTTCACGCGAATACAAACCAATGTTTTCGCGGGAATAGATAATTTATTTTCACGCGAATGGAAAGCGTTGCTTTCGCGGGAATAAAAACTTTATTTTCACGCGAATACAAAGCAATGCTTTCGCGGGAATAAATAATTTATTTTCACACGGATGGAAACCCTTGCTTTCGCGGGAATAGAAATTTTATTTTCCCGCGAATACAAACCAAAGCTTTCGCTGGAATCAATACTTTATTTTCACGCGAATGGAAACCGTTGCTTTCGCGGGAATAAATATTTTATTTTCACGCGAATACAAACCAATGTTTTCGCGGGAATAAATAATTTATTTTCACACGGATAGAAACCGTTGCTTTCGCGGGAATAGAAATTTTATTTTCCCGCGAATACAAACCAAAGCTTTCGCGGGAATCAATACTTCATTTTCACGCGAATGGAAACCGTTGCTTTCGCGGGAATAAATATTTTATTTTCACGCGAATACAAACCAATGTTTTCGCGGGAATGAATAATTTTTTTTCACACGGATGGAAACTGTTGCTTTCGCGGGAATAGAAATTTTATTTTCCCGCGAATACAAACCAAAGCTTTCGCGGGAATCAATACTTCATTTTCACGCGAATGGAAACCGTTGCTTTCGCGGGAATAAATATTTTATTTTCACGCGAATACAAACCAATGTTTTCGCGGGAATAAATAGTTTATTTTCACGCGAATAGAAACCATTGCTTTCGCGGGAGTAAAAAAAATAATTTTCACGCGAATAAAAACCAAAGCTTTCGCGGGAATATCGCGTGAAAAAACTGCTGAGTCATAGATATATTATAAAGGTTTCATAGGGTTAATTAGTACAGCTTTAGCTATTTAAGAACCAGTGTTTTCACACAGAAAGCATCCAGTTCTACAATAGCTAGAAAGGAAGCAACATCTACACACCAACTACTACATTTACTTGAAACTATAGAAAGACTTTCAGTCAATAAGGTGAGAATCACTAAATAATTCTTTAACATATACTGATAAAAAACTTCAACTAGATTTTCTATAATACTTCAGAAAGTTAATTTTATGTTTTAATATTTTGTTCTTATTAATAAAAGATCAAATAGTTTCACCATAACGCATCAGAAAAATTATTATGGTTTTGATTATGTGTTTATTTTATAAATATCTAGTTAGTTTATTCTTTTCAAAATATTTTTCAAATTCCACCCATTTGTTACATATTTTTTACTCTCTTTTCAGTTCCAACTTCCGACTGAACGCTCTGAATATGAATGAAGACCGTAATACCTCATTTCTCTCAACATTCGAACCATACTCTGATGATAAAGAAAATATCCCTCCTGATTCACATATAATAAGAAGGAAACTGAACACAATTCGACCAAAGCCATGGGATTCGGATAGAAATAAAACGATTGACTATACTTGGACTTTGAAAGCACCATCTCCTTCTCATCTTTCCTGCTTGTCAAAAAATGCTGCTAGTTTGCTCAATTCTTGCGATACCAATGACAGAGTAATGATTGGTAGGTTTCAACCACTTCACTTAAATCAAACGCCATCACTTCTCGAGATAGTCTCCATCGAACGACCAACTGAGGATGTATATAAAAACTTATGCATTATCCGCTACAATGTCGAAACATTTGGCAACAGACGACAAGTGAGGTCTATGGTGAGAAATGAGGATTACAACAAATTAGCTCCAACACAACCAGATGTTCCAAAACTGGTGGTTTTTATGGGATTCGATTCAGACAAGCATCCAATCTTTCACCCTATCAACTTCCCATCCAATATTTCCCTTGAGGAAGCTAAACAGCTAAGTAGATTAATAAAAAAAAAAACACCTACTCAGTTGATCAGTATGGTTCGTATCGCAACGCTCTCGCAATTTGCTGTTGGAAGTGTAATCAGTTTTGAATCTCCTCAAATATCAACTCAGTTAACATTACCTAATGGAGATGTGGTGATGAATGCGCTACTGGTAAACTACAGATGTTTGCAATATGATGGTTTGATGATGGGAGTTCTATATATACCTGAAAAACATGCTAGCAACGTCAAACAAATTGGAACAGGAGTCATACTTGTAAGAAATTGTGAAGTTAGTAGATTTGGTTATCATCGACATGATATAATCACATTCACAGCATTACAAGCGATAGAAACGGCTCAAAACCTATCCAACAAACTTGATGATTCCAACCAGATGAAGTACTTTACTACAGATGAGGTTGTTGAGAACAAGGTCTTAGTGCTTTCAATGGGAGTGGGAAACACATCTTCTACATCTTTGAGAGAACCAGCACCCCCTGGTGAAAACTATATTCAAAAAAAGCATGTCAGACAAGACAACATAGTGAGTATTTTTTATTTAATGTAAACTAACTGATATAAGTAATACTTCCAATTAGATAATATTTATTTATAAAGCAATTATTTTTTGTTTTGCTTTAGATAGAAGACAGAGAATCAAAAACACTTGATGAAAATTATGCTCAAGAAAAAACAAACCGAACAATATAACTTGGTGAGTTACTTCCCTTTACTATATAATGTTAACTAACCAATGTAAAAAGAACTATAATTCAAATTCATGTAATTATTTTACATTTTTGTTTAATCATCCTATACTAATACATAACTTTTTATTTTAGTTCATTATGGAATCAAAAGTACATAGAACAGAAGTCTTCCTTCCTAAGTTATAACATCAGCACAACAATGACAACATTGTAAAGAAAAAGACTATCAACCATTGATTGTCATTACAAGTTGTAGTGCTTTGAATTACTTAGTATTTACTAACTCTAGCTATATTATACAAGAATATTTTGCTACTTATTATGTAATAAATGTATATAATCATATATTGATTCAATGTAGTCTCCTCATTCTTCTCTTCTCTCTCTCAAAATATCATATGAGTTCGAGTTATGTAAAAAAATTATCAAAACTTGAATGTCATGCATTCAAAATGTATATGCTATAAGTTCAAATTAAGTAAAAAAATAATCAAAACTCAAATGCCACTTAAATGCCACTCAAATGCCACTCAAGTACCCCTCAAATGAAATACAATATAAACTCGGCGAATTCATCCAACGTCGTAACCCATTGCCTAAACTCCAAGGTCTAATCCACAAAAAAAACACTTGGTAGGGAGATCTGCTCATATATTACTACTAGCGGTTATGACCTATTAGTTAACATGGGGTTTGTTAGGACTGGCCGGCCATGGTGGACACCTAAGGATATATGGTTATAAAACAATAGTTTGTCAACAGAGTTTTCGCAGCTCTTCTCCATGCCGTAGTTCTTCACCGCTGGCGAGATCCTCGTGAGATCCGATAACCTTGTAATAAGTTTTGTAACTAAAGATTATAACAAATAATATTACAAGTGGACAGTACAGTAGTGAGTATAGAGAATAATAATAAATAAAATAATAATAAAGATAAATAGCAAGATCTGATTGGCCAAATAAATACTGTACAGCAAAAAAATAAATATACTTCCTATCCGAAGATGTCGACAATTTTAATCAGTGTAAAAACTGGCAAGCATTTCTGGTCGGGGGGTATTTTTCAGGCTTGTAGATCAGCATTGAATAGGCCTAGAGTGTTATTTAATACATCAATCTGCTGCTGAAGACTTGAATATTAAAAAAATCAACAAAAAGTTGTTCAATGCCGGCATGCTTTAACATGGTTTTTTATGACTCACTTGATTTACACTTACTAATCGGTTTTGCTTCAAAAGTTATGTTTTTGGCATCCACTGTTGCTTTTTCTTCCAAATACAAAATATTTTCTGTTGTTTCGACACCAGACTCCTTATAGTTTTCCATTTCGCTTCCTGCCCCAGCAAATTGGTTTGTGACATCTTTCCGGAAATCTTTACTTTCAGCTAGAATCATTTAAACATCTCACACTCAAATTTTATTGTCGGCATTTAAAGTTTCGAGTTCTCAGAACGCTTGTTTAATGAATGAGAGTACAATTTTATGTCTACCTTGCAGTTCCTCCTTTATTTGTAAGTTTATTTCAGCATCTTCCAAAGTTTCTTGAGAAACACGGATATTGTGCAAGGGTTGAACTCTAAGATCAGTGTAGGTTTGAGAGTGAATATAAACTTCATCAGTTACGTGTCCTTCAGCACCTTCTGTCTGTCTATTTGCAAATTCTGGTTCATAGTTTGCAGCTGTCAATGTGAAACTGCATTTGTGAAGTTTGAGACAAAACATCAGTTGACAGTGACTGACTAACAAAGGGGGTTTTAATAACATTACGACATACTACTGCCAAAATTTGCGCAGTATGTACAACAATCGTACAAACTGATATATAACGGCTGCATGAAAATATTATAAGTGATAAATAATCTTCATAGTTTGTTCAAAAGTATTATCAAGCAAATTATAAAATGCATATGCACCAAATCTTTATTTGTGCATATTACCGCGAACCAAAAATTGAAATGATCAAGAAACTTTTAATTAAACTGAATATGAAATTATGAGAATATTTTTGTAAAAGTTACCCATTTCATGTTCTCCATGGGTCTCCTCCTGCACAGGGACAGTGGTCACGGGTTGTTGTAGTTCTGAAACATAAAATTATTCATGGGTGTTTAACTAGTACATATTTGTGCATCTTTATACTCTGGTTGTGCTTTTGGTGAAATTTCCTTCTGTTGTATATTCAACTTGTAAAAGTTAAAGTTCCCAACAACAACTACTCAATATAACCACAGGTATTGTTTTAGTAAAAATTACATCCATAAATGAGAATTGATGTTTGCGCTTTCAGTTACATGTCAAATTAGATTACGTTTTTCACTAGAATTAAAAGCAAAATCAATTAAAACTTTCACAGACATGATTTGTAATTCAGATCATCTTTGTACATTTTTGTACAATATTTGTATGCAGCTATACAATGTCTTTGCATTTTGCCATAAAGTCTAAAATACAAAACCTGCTTAATTAAAAGCTTCTGTTAATAATTTTTTACTTCAAGTTGTGATA
Organism: Cryptosula pallasiana; assembly: GCA_945261195.1. Classification (NCBI taxonomy): domain Eukaryota; kingdom Metazoa; phylum Bryozoa; class Gymnolaemata; order Cheilostomatida; family Cryptosulidae; genus Cryptosula; species Cryptosula pallasiana. Next base: position 11,491,446 of record OX183136.1, on the reverse strand, counting down.
ATCCTTAAAAAGTTGATTTGCTACTGCAATTTTTATCACATCATCAAAAGTTTTTCGACTGAAACCAATTTACCGGTGTATTTATTTTAGGTTATTTAATAAATAAAAATCTGCAGAGTTGCACATTTTTGAACTCCAACTGTAATGTAAGTGCAATAGATTCAAGCTGGTTCACAAATTCATTTGTGTACTAGACAAACGACTAAACAATGAGTTTTATATGTTCAATGCTTAAAAACTGGCTTGTTTGCAAGGGAGCGGTTTCGCAAAAGAGCGATTGAGCTGAGGCTTATCACCCCCAGCACGTTTGATGCAGATGAAGCAGGGAGATTGGTCAGAAATGGACAAGAAAGGCGGTAACGCTTTCCCCCAACAGCGGAAACGAGTCCTCTTCGCCCCCCCCCCCCCCTCCCCACACAGATTAAGAGTAAGCCACCCCGTGAGTTGTCGCAACGACCTCACATAAATGTTGAACCTCCCGCACGCTATGGTCAACCGATAAACCATTTGGTCACCCCTCTCTTTCCTCACTCCCTCCGCCCGTTGTGTGGATAGCGGTTTCTTCTTCAGTGCACATGGACTTGTGTTAAGGGTCGTGTAGGTATCATGTACCTCTCTTTCTCTTGCCAAGTACACATGGTCCTGTGCGAAGGGTCGTGTGGTTTGTACGCACCTTTCTTCCTCTTGCCAAGTGCACATGGACTTGTGTCAAGGATCGTACGGTTTGTGCGCACCTCTCCTGGACTACAGGGTTCTGTAGCCGACAGTCCCCTTCCCCCTTGAGACTCTCCTATATACATATATATATATATATATATATATATATATATATATATATATATATATATATATTTACTCTCTGTATATAGTCTCCAGCCCCTATCTATTCCCGGCCACCCTACGAGTTGTTAACTATCAGTACTGAAGTACATATATTTTAAGAGACCTGTGTAATGGAATTCGCGTAGTGCGGCCAGCATTAGATAGTGTGACTACTTGTTTGGTTAACAAGCAGTGCACGCATGAGTAAACAATGGAATGCGCTAGTTAAGAAAGGCACAGGCCTACTTGGTTGATAGCTCTGAGATTGAAGTAGACTGATGGACAAGATTGCAAGCTAAAGATTACAAGCTAAGGATTACAAGCTAGGGAATATGATTTACTTCATTTATTTTTTATTATTAGCGCTTGAATATTGGCGGCTAGCCAGCTATCATTCAGTCAGCTTATGTAAGTAATTTTTTATGTTTTGCCAACCCATTGTGAATGGTTTTTTCTGTAGTGCCAGTCTATTGTTTAGCCAATCACAAATCCTAATTTTTAACTGCTATGATTTTCTATAAATAGGGAAGCATTTCGCCCAGCACTCAGAGTTCGTTTGGTTTGCTTGAGATAGTATCTAGTTGCTCAGAGAAGTGTCAGCAATTTCTTGTTGGGTTCAATGTTGTCTAAGGGATTCAAGTTGACTGTACGCTTGTGAGGACTGTTTATCCGGCAAGCCTTTGTATATTAACAATAACAAATTATTATTGATCTGAAACACAGTGAGTTTAGTGAGGCCGGTTGCCTGTAATCACTATCATTTGTATAAATACCATCGAGGTCTGTCTTCTATACAGTACCTTGTACAACAAAGAGCCTATACTACCACCCGGTAGCGCCTGCTGTTTGTGTCAACTGCGTTACACAGAGACCCTATACTACCATACTGGTAACGCTTGTTATTCGTATTAATTGCCTTCCACAGAGAGCCTACGCTACCAGTCTATTTGCACTCTGTAATACCGTGCTGCTACTGCTATACAGTACAGGCACTTTCTAACAGTTGTCGGTAAAGGTATTCTCATAAACACAACAAAAACCTTTACAATACTATATGTAACATAGCGACTATTTATTATTGTTTTTTTTATCTGTTTACTTTTTATACTTTGTTAAAACTAAACTGTTGTCTAAATTTATAGCACAATCAAGCCCTAGCACCCCAAACCAAACCTTTAAATCATCCCAGCATTAAACAATTTGTCATTGAATTTATGAATATTCAAGTCTTATGCAGCAGATTGATGTATTGAATAACCCTCTAGGCCTACTCAGTGCTGATCTACAAGCCTGCAAAATACCCCTCTTCCAGAAATGCTTACCAATGTTTACAATGCTTAAAATTGACGTCATCTTCGGATAGGAAGTATATTTACTTCTTCGCCGTACAGTATTTATTTTGCCAATCAGGTCCTGCTATTTATTTTTATTGTGATTATTTTATTTATTATTATTCTACCTACATACTACTGTCCATTCTTTCATGAATAACATTTATTATTCCTTAACTCACCAAAACAAGCACACTTTTTTTCTATTTTATTGATGTAAAGAATATAAAATGATCCTTGTGATTGTGATCACATTGGACAACCTGACAAATCCCGCAATCGTCTCTTGTTGCCATATCACATGTGAAATTTGCATAATAAACAAGCATTGAGTTTGTTTACGATGGGTGTGAACTGATTATGCCAATATTGAGAGAAGCCAGTAATTCTGATTTTATGGGCGAAGCGTGCCAATTCAAGCCGGATGAAAAATGGAACATTAAATCCTAGAGTCAATTTTTGATGGGGTGTTTTCATGAGGATTATTTATTCCCGTTGCAATGGCCTTCAGTAGATCTAAGACTAAATTAATTGCCCAATCAGATTTCATTTTTAACGCAGACGATGTAACTTCATTTATGAAAATTTCCTACTATTTGTTATAATTTACCACGCCCACAATCCAAAGATGACGTACTCGGCAATCAATGGAAGTTATAGTAAGCTAAATTTCAGCTGATGTGACGGGCATTCGAGGTTGATGGGTTTTTGACAAGATTGTTAATCTTGAACGAGTAGGCCTAGAGGGTTATTTAATGCATCAATCTGTTGCTAAAGACTTGAATACTCAGAAACTCAACCAAAATGTGTTTTCAGGAATTTTCGCGAGAAAAAAAGCTTTTTTTTTTGCGTGAAACTTTCATCTACTATAAAGGATTTCCGGGCAAAGAAAAAAGTTTTTATTTGCAAAAAATTCTTTTATATTATGAAATGATTTATGTGCTAAGAAAGTTTTTTATTTGAGCAAAATTCTTATATATTATAAAGGGATTTTTGCGCAAAGAAAAAATTATTTATTTGTGATAAATCCTTATATATCATTAAGGGATTTTCGCCCAATGAAAAATATATTTATTTGCTCGAAATTCTTACTTATTGTAAAAGGGTTTTCGCGCAAAGAAAAAAATCATATTTACGCGGATTTCTTATGCTATAAAGGAAAAAAAGAGAAAAAAATTTCTTTTTTTCGCAAAATTCTTATAGATTATACATGGATTTTTGCGCAGAAAAACTTTTTTATTCACGCAAAACTCTTAGATATTTTACAGGAATTTGGGGCCGAACTGTGGTAGCGTTCCACCTGTACGTTCCCCACAATGTGGCTTGTGCGGTGCAACTGTTAATTGATTGTTTATGCTTGTGTTTTATTTGCAACAGGTCGACAGATGGGCCTTATGGTCGAAATTTGCAGTGGTGCAGGCTCGCAAGCGAGACACAGTGTGAAGTCGAATCAACTATCACACCTTACACTGATTTTCCGGCCGAAAGGTTTATCTGTGAATCGCCGAACTTATCAGAGGAACAATATCTACAATCGCAGGTCACGACCGTACGAAGTGAAGGTCGATGTGACAATTCACTGTATGCTAAAGGTTGCCCGTACTGATTGGTTAACTCAACCAAGTTGCGGTCTTCATTGTCTTGCACTTGAGTTTGGTTATCTTTTATCTGTGTGAGGTGAGTGTCTTTGGCAGCAAGTGAGAGTCAGGTTAACTCTGACTTTGTTATCTATCTGCACAAATCTTTATACAATAGGTTGATAAAGGCTTGAGTAAAATACAAAATATAACAAAGGCAGGCCACGCCTGGCCTGGTTGATTGGCTACAATTGACTAATAGAGTGTCTTGTGGGTGGTCCTTGGTAGCATGGTTGAACGAACATCCACATGTGTACAATAATGTTTTACAGGCAAAAATAATACATGATGTGACATAGATAAAGAATTGTAAGCTAGAATGATAATGGTAAGATTGTATCGTTACACTTTGTTATGATCGATGGCGTCCCCAACAATATTACAAAGAGATTTTGGCACAAAAAAATAATTTTTTATTCACACGAAATTCATACATATATTAACCTTTCCTTTTCAATGTACGAGTAACCTTGCGTGAGTTGTCGTCTTTTCAAGTCTCGTTGACGACAGTTCTCTGAACAATATTCCGTACAATTTCCTAACGTTTTGCTTAGATCTACAGTAATAAATTTTACACCAACGTGTAGAACTGAGTTTCTTCTATTTTTTAGCTTTTATCTGAAGAAATTTTGACAGTCTAAGCGGAAACAGTGTCATGACAACGGCGCCGTGTTCCTCATTGGAGAAGAAATAATTTTTTCTTACTGAACTATGCTCAAACAATTTTTTGGAAAAGAACCTCCACAGATGAGATTGGTTCTGATATCTAATTAAATTATATCTATTTGTGAGCATGCTGGAATTATTTACTGTATAGCTGAAAATGAGAGTAAGTAATCTATAAATTAATTGTTTAGATAATGACGATAATTGTAATTAGTGTTTTTTTTTAACTGTTTTCAGTCATTCCTTCCAACTTGTTTATTATTATGGTTCTTTATATCAGAATATAGAGCTTAAAATTTTCTATTCATTGGTGTAAAAATTATGGCTGAATCTCCATTATTAAAAAAAAATCACATTATTGTATGGGAAAAATGTCGCACACTAGCAATTACCAAGCTGTTTGTGTGTTGCCAAGGATATACGCACATACTCTCTATTATTATTATTGTACATAGTCACGGTTATTGTTCAATGCTAGCATCGCAGACAAAGGATGCATTCCATAATCATTTATATAAATACATGCTGCAAGCTCTCATTTAATCAGTGTTCTCAGAGGCACAGCTGGTTTTTATTCTTGAATAAAATCCAATAAGCACTCACAAAAGTTCTTACTTGATTCTAACACACTACAGACAATACAGACACACAGATAACACCACCACTACGAAGGGCAACGGCTGCATGACCCTCGGGCCGAAACAGCATTGTGTTGTCCAAACGAGCAGTAGTCGAAAGACAGGCTTGCCAGACGACTTGTCATCCTGGCCCTACCATCAGCCGGACTACAATGATGGGTGGACAGTGACATTGCCAAGTTTTATGTTTATGTTGATATTGCCAAGTTTCTGTTGATACAGACGGCTCTGGCCGTACATGACTATGAGGTAGTGCAGGTGGCTACCGAGGGTGACTGGCAACTGTCACTAGAAAATCCTGCACATTATTCTTTAAAAGATCTTCTGGGATTTCCTCAATACAATAGCCAATTTTCATCGTCGTGTTCCGGCCATTGTGATGCCCATTATTCTTAAAAAGCATGACATTCATCAAAATTTAATTCTATTTCCTTCTGTAGCCATAGTTTTTTTTCAAGCCTTACTTTTGGTGATTTTTTTAAAGTAAAGCTGCCAATTTTTAAAAAGTGTAAAAAAGTGTCTCATTAAAAAAATAATATTTCCTATTCACCAGTACAGAATCAGCTTTATTTAAAAATCTATGAATAGAACAGGTCTTGGTGAACCCTATGAAGTTCTATTTAACTCTGTGACATTACCAGTTGATTTTAAAAAATAATTATTAAAAACTAAGATTTTTTTCTACAAAGCACCTGAGACAATGGGGATACGCTCAGGCATAAAGTTGCAGAGATTGAATGAACTAAAGGGATTTTTGCAAAAAAAAACTTTTTTATCTGCACGAAAGTCTTAAGTATTATAAAGGGATTTTTGGGCAAAGACGACAATTTTTTATTTGCGCATAGTTCTTATATATGATTAAGGGAGTTTCCAGGGAAGAATATTTTTTTATTTATGCGAATATATTGCATAATATAAATGAGTTTTCACTGAAAAATTTTTATTGGCGTGAAATTATTTTATGTTATAAAGGGATTTTCGCGCAAAGAAAATTTTTTCAATCAAGTAGAAATTATTATATGTGTAAAGCCTTTTTAGCGTGAGGATTCACATTGGTTGTAAGCTTGAATCAATCAGTGCAACTTTGAGTATTTAAGAAGCACTGTCTTTACACAGAACTCATCCACTCTAACAACAGTGCCCGAAGGAAAAACATCTACTACAGCATCTACTATAACTACTATGAGATTTTTCACCAATAATGTAAAAAATGATAAATAATTATTTAATGCTTTTTGTCAAAAATCAACTAGTTGTGCTGTTTAGTGACAAGGAGTCAACATCCGGGTTTTAATTATTTATCTTTAGTTGTACTTGAAAGTTTGCAAACTAAAAAGGTTTGTTCATAGACCCTAGTTGGTTTGCTCTCAAGACAGAGTCTTTGGCATTAGCAAAACTGACTTTATTTGTCAGAGAGATAACAATCGGGTTCTATAAATTTATTACTAAGAGTAGTTGTTCAAATTACGTTGTTTTTTCTAACAAATTAAAAATAATGCTTAATTTTTTATTTTGATACAAATATTTTTGTTGTTTACATTTCAAATTTCCATGGAGGATTCCAATGGAAATTGATGAGTAGCACTGAACGGATATTAACATACATATGGACTTGGACACGTACATAAATGGATATGGAGATGTACATAAATTGATATAGACATGGATATGGACATAGATGAACATAGACGTAAATGGACATAGATGAACATAGACATAAATGGATATAGATGAACATAGACATAAATGGACATAGATGAACATAGCATAAATGGACTTCTCTACTTTTAATAACTATTATAAACATTTCATTGACTTCTTATAAACTTGTTTCATTTCTATCGCTAGTATATCAGCAAAACTTTGGTTTTATAGCATTTATTATAAGCATTTCAATTATTATATCATGCAACAAATAAATTTAAGAAAACTTGCAGTTGAGCAATGCATAAAGACGACATGTTAACAGGGAGGTGTAAATTGGAGGTTAGCTCTAGAGGGCAAGTATAATCGAGTCGTCAAATAACATAAGTGGCAATAGCAAAGGTGATTTTGAGGAAGTTGACCAAATTTAATTTTGAATAATCTTTCTCCTCAGATAAAACCTTCGGTGAAAACAAAGTGATAGATATAATCATCTGATTAAAAACTCCGTTGTTTTTCATTCGCTTCCACCAATCAACGAGCTCAACTTTCCACCCGCTTTATTCAAAAAATTTTATTTTCAAACTTTTATTGAAGTTTATTTATACACAATATGCTAATTAGTTTATGTTCATATGACTCAACATTCTCTCTCCTCTCGGGATAATTAATAAAATTTTGATTCCACTCATTTAAACTAATTTTATTGTTTCTTTAGTCAAGAGACGATTTTTAGTAGTTACCCTGATGGATAAACCAGCAATACAAAGGTATCAAACTAAACAAAGCTGAAAAGAAAACAAAAGTTTAATAAAACTAGCAAAGTTTGAAGCTAAAACATACAAAACAGCAATTAGAACACTGAAACAACAATCTAACACTAACTGTAAGGAATGGAAAACTGTTCGGAAATTCTTATTACCGTAAATAACTATTAATTTGGTTATTAGCAAAGATAAAACCCTAATTGCTATGTACATGAACTAGGAACATTCAGAGCTACATTTTGGTATAAAGAGCAATATAAATCAACAATTTTACAACAATCATAAAAAAAATTGAAATTAATTATTTACCACTTACGTCATTTCTAACTAATTAATTAACAGCTTACTAACCTTCAATTCCGCAATCATAAAACTCAAACAAGCTGAGATAATAATAAACTAATTATATCAGAAGAAAAAACAATGTGCTAGCTCTTTGCCGGAAAAAAACTGCCCATCTCTATGAAAAACTATCAAAGGTGAGAACAGGAAGTGTTAGGGTCAAGGAGATTTGAGGCTGCTTCCGTTTAGAAAGTCATAGAGTCTTCAAACAAAAACCAAAAAGTTGGCCAGACTCCGTTCTACACGAATATATAAAAATATTTTTAGTCCATTTCCACAAACGTGTACCATCTTTTCTGAAAACTGGAAAATTTTTGAAAACGAGCGTTGCTCGTACGAGATGAGTTGGGCACAAACCTCCAAAAACGAGCAATGCTTGTAAGAGATAATGAAAAGGTTTTACATGTGACAATAGCGGAATACAACAAAAAATTAAAATCAGTACAAGGTATACTTCAATTTACTGCTTGTGCTACCTAAAAGTACACAAAGAAAAAAACTATCGCCGGAGTTCTAGATGAACAAAGAAATTTGAAACCAAAACTGTTTGATAATTTTGCTGGCATGTGAATTAGCGCTTTAGATATTTTATTATTAGAATTACCTTCATTTTGTTGATCCTGTCTCTGCTGTAGAGTAGATACATGACACTCTAGCCTCTGTAATTCTGCTTCAGACATTTCCTCACCTACATAATGGTTCACAAGAAGCACTATAAAGCATGGTTGACATTCATTAGAGGGAGAAAAAGTGAAATTTTAGAGATCAGAAATTAGTGGCAGATGGAAACCACAATATACTCACATGGATACCTCAGTGGTTTTGGTACTGCAGGTTTCCTAATTCCACTGCCATTATCACAATGTTTACAAGGCACTTTCTCTAATGCAGAGGTTGCAGTCACTGAACGCTGAAACCGCCCTTCACTCATAGCAGCTGAACGAAGCCAATCAGGTTGCACATCTGCATCAGGTTCTGGCTGTGATGTAAGAATGCACTGTGCACAGTACATTAGGACTTCCATGTAACAGGCCTTCCATACGAGCGAAATTGCATTCCTCAAAGAATTGGTCACTTTAATAAGATGACCCCATGACTTCACAAGATGAGCGGCGGTGGAAGAGACTTGTAAAGTCACTTTACTTTTGTTGTAGTCATGGAGTAGATGTGTGGCACATTCATCGTGTAGGATGGATACTCCATTCCGTTTTACACTGACATTGGTAACCTTGCTGGCTGTGTGATTTAGAACTATGACTGACATCAGCTGATAGACATACTCAGGAGGGCACAGACCTCTAAAAAAGATGTCCACCCTAAGAGGAATTGGACACCCAGCTAGACAGGAATAATCAAGAGGGGTTTTAGCAAAGCAAGGAATGATGTAGGCTTTGTTCCGACAGTCCTGTTCTTCTATTGGACCATGTATGATACAAAAGTTTTTGAAGAGGTCAATTGCTACCTTGTTGGAAAACTTAGGGCACTCCATTAGAAGATGATCCAACAAAATGCTAGAAATGACTCCAGTTGAAATGAAGCGCTCCACAAAATCATTGTACGTTGCCTCGCCAATAAGCTGCTGGTCATGGCTAAATGGTTTGAACTGAGCTATACGTTGTCGCCATTGCTCTTCAGAAGAATGGTGAAGAAGAAATCTGATCAATTCAGTAATGGCTGGTATGTTGTAAAATATGTAGGACTTTAGCTCTTCAATTCTTTCAAACCACAGGATCTTACCAACATTGTGCATGTAACGAAGAATGATGAGAGGCTCATCAGTTGGAAACTGATGGATTACCTCAGACAAAGAAACGTAATGCATTGATGACGGTTTGCTCACGAAACTTTCGACTTTCTCCCATAGTCGTGGAATTTCTACTTTCAAATTCTTGCAATGGTTTTTTATGGAAACCTTCAGACTTTCGATGTTAGAGCTCTCATTAAGGCTATCATTAAATTCGGACACATCAGCAGGGTTAAACAATGGAACGTTTTTGTTGGAAAAATGTACCATTTGCTGAACTTTTCTGAAGCTTTCCGAAGAGCAAAGTTTGATTGTATCAACAGTCTCGCACCTGATGAGCTCTGATGCGCTGAGGAGTTGTGCCCTGCGTCGCTTTACCTCCGTACTAGGTAACTTGTCTGTGTGCGTCAGAATGAGCCGAGGTGGACCCAATCTTGTTCCAGCCAAATACAAATATGAGCACCAGTTGATGCAGAGCTTTCTGGCTACTTCTGTGGCTCCTTGAGACAATGACATGTAAAGGTAAACGGCTTTCACCAATAAACTACCTCAGCATTCACCCGCTTCACTAAAAAGAGTTCAATTTTCTAAATTTTATTAAAATTCATGTATATAAAATTTGGTAAGAAATATATGCTCATATAAAGCAGCATTTTCTACTCTCCGAGTAGAATTAATGACATATTGATTCCACCAATCTAATCTACTTTTATTATTTTTTTAGTTCTGAGACCATTTTTTAGTAGTGACCTTGACAGATCAACCAACAACAAAAAAAGTAACACACGGAATGTGAAACTTAGGGCACAGCTGGAAACAGATCAAAATTTTGATAAGCCTAGCAAATTTGAAGCAAAAATATGAAAAAAAGAGTTAGAACATTGCAACAACAATCTAGCAATGGCTGCACAAAGTACCAAAATTTTCGGAATTTTTTTTTCTGAAAATCATTATTAATTTGATTTTTAGACAAGATAAAGCCTGTGAGAGATCCGGGACTACGTCGCATGACCAACACGTGACAGGGCTTTAGCAACGCTTTTGGGTAAGCTACCACTGCTTGTCCTGACGTGAAGCCAAGAGTACACTATTACAGGAAGCTTAATACAAACAAGGTAAAAGTAGTAACTCCTTCCTACTAGTTATATTGGATCCTGTTACATGGTGTCAGAAGTGGGCACGTATTCTTGATTTATTTACGTGGTGCTTTCGGAACTTGGTCAAATTCCAAGATTCTTATTTAATTATTATTAAATTTATTATTATTCGCTACCTACCTGTCAGAGCCTGTCTATCTAATTGCGTGAGTATTATATGATACAAAGGTGAGTAACATCAGGTTTGGTCGAACCTGAAGTAGTATCCATATCACAATTGATCAGTGCATTTCTGTAGGAGGTTTGGTCGAACCAAATTGATTGACAATATTTTTATTAGAGATGGCAGATTCTCAGGAGAGTAGTAGGTTTGTAAGGAGGTTGAATTTCACCGGGGGAAATCTGGCGACCGAATGGAAAACATTTAAAGCACAATTTGAGGTTTACAAAGTTATCAAAAAAGTTTGCGGATATGGAAGAGGAGGAACAAATTGCCAATTTACTACTGCTAATGGGCTCGGATAGTGTGCCAATTTATAACCAGTTTACATCCCATGCAACGAATGAAGGTGAGACAAAGACCTTAGCCAGCGTGTTGGCCATGTTCAACAGACATTTTGAGCCTGTCAAGAATGTTATTTACGAGTGTGTGAAATTTAACAGTTTGAAGCAGGAAGGCGAGCCGATTCATCAGTTTATCACAGAGTTACAACAACAGGCGAGCCTCTGTGACTACGGTGAAGTCGGCAATGATTTGATTAGGGACAGGATAGTGGTGGGAGCGGATAATAAGCAAGCTCAGAGAGTATTTTATTGATTTGGAGGACTTGACGTTAACTAGATGCATACAGAAGGCTAAACAGTATGTCAGCCACCATGAGCAAGCGGCCCGGATGGTGGAGTGTAACGAGGATGCTGTGCTTTTCTCTCCGAGTCAGTCAGCGGGACACGCCAGGTCATCAAGTGCATGTATGGTCGAAGCAGTGTCGAATCGCAGAACAAATGTGGTGCCAAGGATGAAGAGTGACATGGGGAATAATAAATGCTACTTCTGTAACAGAAATCATGGCCAATCCGCTTGCTATGCTAGAAATAGTGTGTGCCACGTATGCAAGAAGAGGGGACACTGGGCTGGCTCAAGGGTTTGTAAAGGTAGGAGGCAAAGCGCAGCTCATGCTCTCACGGAATCTCAGGCTGCATTAGAATCCGCGACAGCAATGGAAGGTCTATTTCTAGGATCTGACACGGACTCCCAATGACTAGAAGCAGTGACATCTGTCACAGATGCAGGCGGAGCTTGGTATGTTCAGTTGTAAGTTGATAGTCACTTAGTTAAACTTAAAATTGAAACAGGGGCAGCAGTGACAGCAGTACCCTCAACGCTGTCACGATGTTTTGACAGACTCTCACATTCCGTTAAATCATTAAGAGGTGCAGGCAACCATAGATTGGACACTGAAGGAAGTGCTGAAGTTAAACTGACCTTGGGAGATAAATGTGTGACGGAGACTGTGTATATTGTGAAGGGTTTGGTCGAACCACTACTAGGAAAACTGGCTATCTCGGCATTGGGCTTAATCCAATTTGTGCATGACTTGAAAATAGAGGCTGGGAGAGAGTGGCGTGGTAGGTTCCCTAAATTGTTCTGCGGTCTGGGAATGATGGAAAATCAAGTTCCGATAACTCTGAATAATCAGGCTACACCGTTTGCCCAGGCTGTTCCCAGAAGAGTGGCAGCAGCTCGGAAGAAACCACTTCAAGAGGAACTGACTCGCATGGAAAAGCTGGGCGTGATTGAGAAAATAGAGCAACCCACTTGTTGGTGTGCACCAATAGTAGGTGTTCCAAAGAAGAATAAGAAAATTCGGGTATGTATTGACTTCACCAGATTAAATGGAGCCGTTAAACGAGAGAATCACCCATTACCAGTGACAGAAGAAACACTAAGCGAATTGGGGAGTGCGAAGATATTTTCTAAACTAGATGCCAACTGCGGCTACTGGCAGATGAAACTGCATGAAGACTCTCAGAAGTTGACAGCCTTTGTCACACCATTTGGCAGATATACTTGTAAGAGATTACCATTTGGGATCACATATGCACCAGAGATCTTTCAACAGGAGATGCAAAAGATACTGGCTGATGCCCCAGGAGTCGTCTGCCAAATGGATGATATTCTTGTGTATGCACCAACTCAGCACGAGCATGATCAGGGGCTGACCAGTGTTTTACACAATCTTGAAAGAGCAGGCATTACCCTAAATGCCGAGAAATGCGTATTTAACAGCTCTTCAGTTAAGTTTCTCGGACACGTGATAAATGAAAGTGGTATCCAGGCTGACCCAGACAAGACAAAAGCTATCGTTAATTTTCCTACCCCGGGGTGCAGCAGAGACTTGAGACGATTCTCTGGAATTGTGAATTATCTAGGGAAATTCTCGGCATCCCTGGCTAGAGAGACGGCAGCATTGAGACAGTTATTAGGCACAGAGAGTAGTTGGATATGGACTGAGAAACATCAGATCATAGACCGTTGGTGGCAGTGCTAGGCAGTAAGGAATTGGCCAAGCTACCACTGCGGGTACAACGGTTTAGGCTTCGCACAATGAATTTTTGCTATACAATTGCATATACCCCGGGTCACAAGTTAGTGCTGGCAGACGCATTGTCCAGAGCACCTTTAGATGTATGGACAGGCGACTATCAGTGCTGTAAGGAATCCCATATTGTGGCGGAGTTGGTCGACTCCTTGCCAATATCTACCAATAGGTGTGAGCGAATATGAGCAGCAATGATAGAGGACGCTGTAGGAATGGCATTAGTACGTTACATTGTGAATGGATGGCCCTCACAAATACAAGTGGAGGAGGTAGTAAAGCCGTTCTACTCATTTCGAGATTACCTTACATTTGTGAAGGGCATTGTATTCTACAACGACAGGATCTTTTTTTCCGGAATTGGAGAGAAGAAAAGTTATGGAGGATATTCATAAGGGGCATCAGGGGGAGACAAAATGTATCCAGCGAGCAGTAAATGTGGTGTGGTGGCCAGGGCTCACACGTGAGATTAGAAATATGGTTAAGGCATGCCCAACCTGTGAAGAGTTCCGTAGAAAACCGAAAGAGCCATTGATTTTGACGCCATTACCTGAAAGACCATGGTGGAGATTGGCATCAGACTTATTTGTGAAGGATGGTAGGACCTATCTAATAGTTGTTGACTACTACAGTCAGTACATAACCATTGATGAGCTTAAGGAATCCACAGACGCAGCGGCCATAATTAGAAAGCTGGAGAAAACATTCTGTCTTCTTGGAGTGCCCAATACGTTAGTAAGTAATTGTGGGCCGCAATGTATGTCGGAGCTATTCCAGACATTCCTTCTAAAGTGGAAGATTCAACATGTCACGAGTTCCCCACGATATCCACAGAGTAATGGAGAAGCGGAGCGGGCGGTCCAGACCGTTAAAGGGCTAATGGATAGAAATATAGAACCTGCAGGCAGCATTATGCGCATACAGAGACACTCCGTTGGGCAATGGGTACTCCCCAGCGAAATTGATGTTTGGAAGAGGGCTCAACTCGCTTGGACTGATGAATGACAGCAAAATTGATGTGCAGCGCTTAAGGTCTCATGAGGAAGTCAGAAGGGTGAAGCGGTCAGTGTGGTACAATTCAAGGCATAGAACAAGAGAAAGGAGTCCAGTGGATGTCAGTCAGCAAATTGTAAGTTGGGAGGAGGGCAAAGCCCCGCGGGACGCAACAGTAGTTGCCACTAAAGGCCGGGAGATTGTAGCAGCAGGTGGAGACCAACTGATCAGAAGAAACCGCTGTCAAATATCAAGGAAGTCAGTTCCGGTGCATCTGGACCAAGAGGATATGGAGAGTCCAAATCGCGTGCCATCCACAGACAGGGAAAGGGTACGGTCATATGTGGTTGCATCTCGGTCCCCGACAACGGTAACCTTTGCAGAGGCGGTCGCATCGGAGGCAACGTCACAGTCGGAGCGAAGGTCACCAGAGGTGGCTGTATCAGAGAGCCCATCAGAGCAAACCAGAATCGTACAATCCAGGGCCAAACTACACAGGCCACCAAAAGAAAAGTCACAGATCATGGAACCGGCAACAGGTTACCGCACCAGAGCGGGTAGGGTGACCAAGCCTCCACGTCGGCTTGATATGTAAAATTCTTTGTATTAGTTTTAAATCACTAATAGTCGTTTATCATTGATGTTCCTTAGATGAATACTTGCGTAATTGGAAACTCTATAGTCGAAATCCTCACAGACCCCCGCACGGAGGAAGTGATTGCTTATCTAGAGAATAACGCTGTGATTTTATGTTCAATTATTGTTTGTTGATGTTTAAAATATAAAAAAAAAGAGAGCAAGTAAAGGAAAGAAAATACGGAATAAAGATATGTGTTTGTGAGAAGACAGATGATTGCCCACAGGGGTTCTGCGGGTTGGGTAATGAGGCTGTGGGTTTTGATTTGTGGTCGCACCTATCGCATGATGCAAGCTGATTGTGTTGCCTGACATGTAAACGGTCGCTGCTGCTGGTGGTGTGATGATGTTGTAGGTTTGGGGGTGTGGTCGCACTCGTTCCAGTGTGTCTACACCTGCAGTGCGATCTTGGAGGGGAGATGTAAGAAATCCGGGACTACGTCACATGACCAACACTTGACAGGGTTTTAATAACGCTTTCGGATAAGCTACAACTGCTTGTCCTGACGTGAAGCCAATAGTACGCTATTACAGGGAGCTTAATACAAACAAGGTACAAGTAGTAACTCCTTCCTACTAGTTATATTGAATCCTGTTACAAAGCCTTTATTGTTGTGCGAATGAACTAGGATCATTCAGAGCTACATTTTGATATAAAGAACAACATCAATCATCAATCTCACAAAAATAATAAAAATAATTTATTAATAATTATTTATTATCAACGCCGTTTCTCAATAATTAATTAACAGCTTACCAACCTTTAGTTCCACAATCAGAATGTTCAAACAAGCCAAGATAATAATAAAATAACTGTATCAGAAGGAAGAAACAATGTGCTGGCTGTTTGCTAAAAAAGAACTGACCATCATTATCAAAAAATACCGAAATTGAATACAGGAAGTGATGGGGTCAAGGAGATTTGAAACTTTTTCCGTTTAGAAGATGATAGAATCTTGAAATAAAAACCCGAATATAGGCAAGACTCTGTTCTACGCGATAATATCAGAATTATTTGTGTTAGTCCACACAAACGTTTGCAATCCATTCCGAAAACGGGACAATTTTAAATCCGAGCTCTGCTCGTGAAGGATGAGTTGGACAGATAACTCCTTCTCGAGCATTGCCCGTGATGGAATGATAGAAAGTTAACCGCCGATAGTCAACGCAAAATCTCCATGAGCCGTCTTTTTTTAAACTAGTACCACTGGAGAACTCCACGTACCAGTGCTAGGTTCTATCAACCCTCTCTCTAGCAGTTTGGACACCTGTTCTTCATCTTCTCGTTCCTTATGGGGGCCTAGTCTATGGGGGTGTTGCCTGATGGGTTGGGCTCCGGGCTTCAAAGGAATGCTATGTGCCACGGGGACGGTGCAACCCATATCATGGTCTCTCTTACTGAACACCTCCTCATAGGAGCGCAAGCGCTGGGCCAGCCGGAAAGCTTCATGGGGGGGGGGTGTGGCAATTGTCCAGGGCTTTTAGGTATGAGTGCCTGTAGGTGTTTGGGGACAGGGGAGGGGACGGGAGGGAAGTTGGGGGGGGGGAGGGAGGTAGGATGGTTCTCTTCAAATGGTAACTCTACTTCACTGGTCTGTATGCCTGTATACCGGCCTACGGTTTTTACCCGCTTTCAAGTTTAGCGGCTGGCTAGTTTGGGTTAAGGCATCTCACTTGTAATTGGGGTTTAGTATCAGGGGAGTTGAGACTATTGGTGACGGGTGGGGAGTCTGGAATACCCTCTACTATGCCGAGGGGGATGTGTGAGGAGTTGGTAACTTTACATAGTATCGTCACCTCGGTATTGGGAGGGATGTGAGTGTCTCTTACTACTTGGACCGCCGTGGGGAGCATCCTTCCCTGTTGGTCAGTGCAGAGGAGTTCTTGGCCATCTATTTCAATGACTGAACAATAAAGTTTCATGTGACACTGATGGAGATGAGGAAGGGCATGCCTAAGAGGGCGTCTTCATTGATCTGTCCGACTACAAACGTAGCATCAGTCTTTATATTTCGCAGTCGAATGGGCAGATGACCGAAGAAGGGAATATGGGACCCATCTGCCAAAATACCATGGGTGTCACTCTCTTGTATTAAATCCCGGGTGGCAGGAGACAGCCGGTTGAACAAGTGCTGTGATAGCAAGTTCGTGGTGCACTCGGTGTCAATGAGTATGGACATGGGCTTTCTTTTGACTCGACCGGGCAACAAATCACTTGCTTTGTAGGGGCGTTCTGGCGTGGAGTATGGAGTGTCTGTTGGCCTGACGGCCGACGGCCTAGTGGCAGGGGGTTGTCTCTCTCAAGGATGGGAGGGGCGCCCTCTGGTTGGTGAAGGGGGGGAACTCTTCGGGGTGAGTCACTTTGTTTGAGGGCTGGCAGGGTGTGGGTGGCTGAAAGGCTTCGGCTGGGTAGCAGAGCTTGTGTCCGTGATCAGCGGTGCGTCACTGACGAGGCGGACTGGGAAGATCAGCATACAGGGGGGCAAGGGAGTAGTATGGTTGGTCGTTACCACAAACAGGTGGGGCGGTGGGGTAGAAGTCCGTATCTTTCACATCCTGTAGGGGCGCGTACCGGTTGGCAGTGGGTAGTTGCCAGGGTGCTGGGGTCGGCACAGGATACTGTCTTTCTTGACGGGGAGAGGGGATTTGAGTCACAGGGTTATACTGCTGTAATTTTTCTAGCTCCTTCCTATATTTCCCGGGTGCCCGGGGGCAGTTAGGGGCCGATCTTCCTACTGCGGGCTGCACCCGTTTTTTGGCGGTTGGTTAGGAAGGGGGGCAGGAGATGGCCAGGGGTTGACGGGACAACTTCTCTGCAGATGGCCGAAGGTGCCACATCCCCACACCCCCTCCTTGCCCCACTATCATGAGTAACGCCTCCCAAGAAGTAGGACAAACTAATGTGAAACCTGACAAACAAGAAAGTGCAGTTATTTTGCAAAATGGATCTACTACTGAGCAGTCCGCACATTTGCTGCAGCTGCTGATTAATCACCTGCAAGAAATTACAACCAACGGCGACCAACTTTCCCTGCAACTAGATTCTGAGGATGACAATTTGCTCCTCGAGGCAAGATTGGCAGAGTATCAACCTCCCACCAGTAACCATGATGATGAACTGTTGCAGATACCAACCGCAGAGGTGCTGTTGCCCACCAACCCCCCAGTAGAAGTTGCTACTAGCAGTCAAAAGGATGAGTCAATTGCTCACAACAACGGGCTTTTGGAACCTTCTACTGCTTGTGATCCCCTGGCCGTAACCACTAGAGATTTGTCACCCCCTTACTCACCTTAGATGAGTTTTCCCACCCCCAACCATTTACTAACAGCCAATACTACCCGAAGCTTGCTACCCCACTCCCGGAGTAGCTATAGTGAATGTGTAAAAGACCCCCCCCCCCAGCCACTCCAAACATCAAAAAGTAACCATGGATCTACCCCGGCTCGAGGTAGGCGGACCGCCCTGAAAAAATCACCCCTGGCAACCCATCCTTGTCTTCCAAGTCACCGCCATAAAATAAGAGGGAAAAAGCGTAAAAGATAAATCTCCTCACCCCCGGTGCGCCAGCTGCCAATTCACCATAACCCCAGTAACTCAACCCTGTGTCCCTCCTCGACAACTCTTCCATCCTAACTCACCAACCAACCATGTTCTATCTATATATATATATTTTAATGTGGGTATGTGGGAAATTTGCATGGTCATTAAGTTGTGTCAGACTCCCTCCCCACCCTAAAACCCCCCTAGACCCCTTATGCCCTCTGGTAACGGAGTTATAGTACCCTCAGGACTCGCCCCTTGTGCCATCACCTAAATCCCCTTTCAAAAGAGATACCGGGTACCCCGAGCCAGTATCAACCCTGTATCCCCTTATATTAACTCATAGCAGCTACCCCGGGTCTACCCTGTGCCTACCCCGGGTCAGGACCTTGACCCTGTATCCAAACAAGGGATTCATGGAGCCTGTGCCCCTAGGAACCAGAAAGCCTCAACAGAACGGAGACAGGAGCCTTCCCCTCCCAGTATCCCAGACTAGGAAGTGGCACTTCCAAACAAGGGCTGGAAAATTTCTACTACCAGAAAAGAGCGGGAAGAAGAGCTCAGTGCCAAGTCACCATTTGTTCTTGTTCTCATTGGCTTGCTGTATCGTTGTATTTTGTATTGCATTATGTGATTGGTATATTCCTTGTATTATGTTTTACTACTGGCTACGACTAATAAGGTGATGAAATTGTCTCTTATCTCCTATAAAAGGAGCTGCTGCGCATTGAGAGGATCAGTTGTTGAATAGATAGTGCTAAATACCCTTATATTTGTATTGCTAAATAGGTTGTCAAATAAAGTATTTGTTTGATAAAACCTCTAGTAGTGTGTCTGGGTCATAGACCCCTTGCAAGTTGTCGAAGTTTACTCGGGATAGATCCCGAAGTGTGAGGAGAGAGAGAGGAGAGGATTCTGTTGTGTCAGTGATAGAAGACTCAAATCTATTACAGCATATAGATAGTATGGGTTTGTATATTGTAGCATATAGATAGTATGGGTTTGTATATTGTAGTATATAGATAGTATGGGTTTGTATATTGTAGTATATAGATAGTATGGGTTTGTATATTGTAGTATATAGATAGTATGGGTTTGTATATTGTAGTATATAGATAGTATGGGTTTGTGTATTGTAGTATATAGATAGTATGGGTTTGTATATTGTAGTATATATATAGTATGGGTCTGTATATTGTAGTATATAGATAGTATGGGTTTGTATATTGTAGTATATATATAGTATGGGTTTGTATATTGTAGTATATATATAGTATGGGTTTGTATATTGTAGTATATATATAGTATGGGTCTGTATATTGTAGTATATAGATAGTATGGGTTTGTATATTGTAGTATATATATAGTATGGGTTTGTATATTGTAGTATATATATAGTATGGGTTTGTATATTGTAGTATATAGATAGTATGGGTTTGTATATTGTAGTATATATATAGTATGGGTCTGTATATTGTAGTATATAGATAGTATGGGTTTGTATATTGTAGTATATAGATAGTATGGGTTTGTGTATTGTAGTATATAGATAGTATGGGTTTGTATATTGTAGTATATATATAGTATGGGTCTGTATATTGTAGTATATAGATAGTATGGGTTTGTATATTGTAGTATATAGATAGTATGAGTTTGTATATTGTAGTATATATATAGTATGGGTTTGTATATTGTAGTGTATATATAGTATAGGTTTGTATATTGTAATATATAGATAGTATGGGTTTGTATATTGTAGTATATATATAGTATAGGTTTGTATATTGTAATATATAGATAGTGTGGGTTTGTATATTGTAGTATATATATAGTAGGGGCTTGTATATTGTAGTATATATATAGTAAGGGCTTGTATATTGTAGTATATATATAGTATGGGTTTGTATATTGTAGTATATAGATAGTGTGGGTTTGTATATTGTAGTATATATATAGTAAGGGCTTGTATATTGTAGTATATATATAGTATGGGTTTGTATATTGTAGTGTATATATAGTATAGGTTTGTATATTGTAATATATAGATAGTATGGGTTTGTATATTGTAGTATATATATAGTATGGGTTTGTATATTGTAGTATATATATAGTATGGGTTTGTATATTGTAGTATATATATAGTAAGGGCTTGTATATTGTAGTATATATATAGTATGGGTTTGTATATTGTAGTGTATATATAGTATAGGTTTGTATATTGTAATATATAGATAGTAAGGGTTTGTATATTGTAGTATATATATAGTATGGGTTTGTATATTGTAGTATATATATAGTATGGGTTTGTATATTGTAGTATATAGATAGTGTGGGTTTGTATATTGTAGTATATATATAGTAAGGGCTTGTATATTGTAGTGTATATATAGTATGGGTTTGTATATTGTAGTGTATATATAGTATAGGTTTGTATATTGTAATATATAGATAGTATGGGTTTGTATATTGTAGTATATATATAGTATGGGTTTGTATATTGTAGTATATAGATAGTATGGGTTTGTATATTGTAGTATATATATAGTATGGGTTTGTATATTGTAGTATATAGATAGTATGGGTTTGTATATTGTAGTATATATATAGTATGGGTTTGTATATTGTAGTATATATATAGTATTGGTTTGTATATTGTAGTATATATATAGTATGGGTTTGTATATTGTAGTATATATATAGTGTGGGTTTGTATATTGTAGTATATAGATGGTACGGGTTTGTATATTGTAGTATATAGATAGTATAGGTTTGTAAATTGTAGTATATAGATAGTATGGGTTTGTATATTGTAGTATATAGATAGTATGGGTTTGTATATTGTAGTATATAGATAGTATGGGTTTGTATATTGTAGTATATAGATAGTATGGGTTTGTATATTGTAGTATATATATAGTATGGGTTTGTATATTGTAGTATATAGATAGTATGGGTTTGTATATTGTAGTATATAGATAGTATGGGTTGTATATTGTAGTATATATATAGTATGGGTTTGTATATTGTAGTATATATATAGTATGGGTTTGTATATTGTAGTATATAGATAGTATGGGTTTGTATATTGTAGTATATAGATAGTATGGGTTGTATATTGTAGTATATATATAGTATGGGTTTGTATATTGTAGTGTATATATAGTATGGGTTTGTATATTGTAGTATATATATAGTATGGGTTTGTATATTGTAGTATATATATAGTATGGGTTTGTATATTGTAGTATATATATAGTATGGGTTTGTATATTGTAGTATCTATATAGTATGGGTTTGTATATTGTAGTACATAGATAGTGTGAGTTTCTATATTGTAGCATATAATTAGTGTGCGTTATTAGATTTTAGATTGGTGGTCTCTCACTATAATGTCCAGGCTCCTACTAAAGGATTCCACAACACTAAGCAATTACAAATTTCTCTGAACTAACAATGAAGCGTCTCTAGATACTCACGCAAGTTCCACTAACCTGAATGGGTAGTTTTAAGAAAGATAAACCTTTCAAGAGTAAAAGTCACTTACAAGTTCCTGAAGTGCGTACTAGTGCTTGAAGCTCCCCTTCACCTGTAGCTTCGGGCCCCAGTAACACCAAAACTCCTATTTGTGTCATGTAACCAAGTGGTTTCTCAGTATACACATTAATTGGACACAGTTATTAGTTCTTTCCTTTGCATGTGAAAATATAGATTTTACTGGTACACCATAGTCGACAGCTATTATAGTGTATGGACCTCATAAAAAATAAACACAAAACTATTTTTATTCTCAGGTTCCTCAGCTACAAACAACGAAACAACAGACCGCATAGGGTTCTACTTGTGCTGTAAATGTTGATTAGATCTAAAAATTAACGTTTGAAAGTAGTCTCCTCCTGATGTGAGCCACTTCTTCTATACTATTAGACAGTCATGGGTGTGAAGTTTGGCTAGTTTGAGGATCAGATTTTTATCAATAACAGTAAAAAATACTATGCAGAGGCTCAGTAACTCACTTATGACCTGGATTCATCAAATGACTCAATCAGGTAATTGAATATTGCCCAATGGGCAGCTCTTGTTTCAGTTTTCAGTGTTCATTCGGTAAACTGGAGAGAACGAATTGTGATTTTGAAATTGTCTGTCCAATCCAACATGGTAATAACAAGATAAAACCATGCTTACTTGCAACAATGCTGTCCAAAATCAGGAACGATCGTTGATGAGGTATTATGAGGCTTATAGCTCATAGATTTTAGCCTCACGTTTTTGCAATTGATTTAAAAAGATATTTGTGTTACAACGTTTGTCCCTACTATTGGTAAAGTTGGTGTTCCAATGTTTTTGGGCTCGCGATTGCCTAGGTAGCCACAGTTAAATGACAAAGACCTATAACAGTTAACATGGCAATATTTGCCTTCAACTTGCATGGTAGTGGCTAGAAAAACTGGGTTATTACAATTCTGACAACAGCTTTAATAGTAAAGGGAAGGCACAATGTTTTGTTAGGTTGTTGCACTGGCTTTGATATACTCGCCTAAATGGGTGAAAGTTCAGTATTGGTGTGCAGTTAAGTGGTTTGTGAGCTGATATATATCTGATTTAATGATGTAATAAAGCATAAGAAGACGTTTAATGGTAGAAAACTGCAGTAGCTAGTACATGAACACTATTAAATAAAATCAATAAAATAGATGTTGAAAAGCATGAGTATATAGTAAGCAGAACCACTGATGCACATTCAATAATCTCTCAGAGAAGGTTCTATAAAGTCAATTTGTACCTAACAATATTCAAATAGTCACTCTATGCAATAGTCATCTAGCAATATTTTTTTTTAACATACTTTGCTTTTTATTTTCAACTCCTTCAGATTTCCTGAATGCCAGTCTCCATTTCGTTCTTCCATTTCTGTGATTTGCCACACACTCCTGGCTGCACTTTTATTCCCATTAAATAGATACTTACATAAATTTCTACGCAACCATTAGTGAAAAGGAAACAAATGAAAAAAGACTCCTTTAGCTAAAATGGTGTACTCAATTCAAAGCAAAAGGAACTTGCTTTTAGACAACTAGTTACTTCTTACAATATCCAGGGAAGAGATACAACTTTCTATAGTTGGTAAATGTGCAGATGCTAGTTGGTACGTTTCCTCCCAAATACTCATCAGTGGTTGCACTTTTGTGTTTCATGCTAACTTGTCTTACTCTCTGCTGTACCTGTGGTGTTATATACATTCATACATACTTTAGTTATATACATGTACATCTATACTGCATAGACACATACCATTTCATGTGGTATATACTCACAATTTTAAAGAGGCTTTCCACATCTCTATGACAGCTATGTTTATAGAATGTAGCAATTAGCACTCTGATGAACCAAGAGCCATGGCTGGGAGTTCTGGTGGCAATGAAAGCTGTAATAATCAAAGTAATGCTTCGTATATAATGTAAAAAAATATAACATACCGAGTGCAGATATGTTAACTCATAGATATATACTACAAGTACTTACATTCACTGCTTGCTTTCATTATCATGAAGTCATCAGCATTGAGGGTCGTAGGAGGTGATGGGTCAGCACAAGCTCCTCTGTCCTGTATAGGAACATTTGAAAAACGCAAGCCAACATCATGAGGTGGAAGTATTGGCCTGCTGTCTCCATAATCTTTGCGACCTGAGGAATACAATGCAGAAAACGAATTTACTATAAATACATGTATAAACTTAATAACGTCTGTACATTTATAACTCAAATTGTTGATAAGCAAATCACCCCCAGAGCAAGCTTGTAGAATAACCAGCTTAGGTTTGTCCTTCATGGCAGGAAAGTTGAGTGGAGAGAGCAAGTGTTGGATGTGAGTGAGTGGAACTGGTTGATTCTTACAATCCATTAGTATGTCTCTATCACATCCATGACTCATCATAACTAGTACAAACATGCCTAGTTTGTGATGTTCTTTTCTTGCTGTCTCCTCTTCAATCATTTTGTATATGTTCTGTAGAATATAGAATGCCAGCATTGATGTGTTTATACGTATATAACTACATGCACACACATCAGATACAAACAGCAAGCACACAAATATTACTCCAGACTTACCTCTGCTGTCAAGTTTGATGACTCATCTTTAGACTTGGCGATGACAAAGTTCAAGTCTTTGAACAGTTTACGGATGTTATCATAGTCGACAGCAGAACCAGTTCTGTTGGGTGCAGTGAATGAGAAGTCTTCTATGTTTATAATGAGTGCTCTACCTCTCTTTCCATCACTCATTTTGTATACCTAAACAATGTATAACATGCATGTATTGTTTTTAATTCCATTTACACTGAATTAACCTGATAGTATGTAAACAACATGATGCTTGTTCCTCATGTTTACTCTAAGCTATAATATGTCTTTATGCAAGTTTTTACCTTCTGCATGTCGGTATACAGTAGCTTGATATCCTTATCTTTCACACTCTTCATTCGCAAAGTTTTAGAAATATCAATGTTGTCTGTAGAAGAAGTATCACAATATCCTTCTTCCTCCACATCAGAGATATCGCTATCTTGTACTACTACTGTAGATGTAAAAATAAAATTACATTACCTTAGTTGATATTCACAATGCGCAAACGCTTTTCAGGGAAAATTTGTCACAGCATGCATTGCTACTTCTTGATTTACATTCAAACCTTTACTAGCAAAGCCATTAGCTAGAATTTGGAAACCGATAACAAAAACAAATAATAAAGTCGTGAGTGGCATATTCTAAAAACACATCGAGTGGGAGAGTGATAAAAGTATGGTAAAAATTGACCATTCTACTGCAAAAGAACATTGATTAACAAGTGAAATGTCACAAGTATTACCAGCTGTTTTGTGCTTCAAAGTTTGAGACTGACTTCGTTGCAAAGCAGCGATATGGCACTCTAGTTGATCAATCTCATCTTCGGACAACTTTTGACCTACATCACACAATGCAGAAAGTAAAAAGGACTGCATAAGCAACATTTTGGAGAGGATAGTTCAGCTACAATTGTTATGTCATAGATTGAAACATACTTACAAGGGTACTTCAGTGGTTTGGGCACAGCAGGCTTTCTATTTTCACCGCTAGCACTACACCGCTTGCAAGCTACCTTTTCCAGTGCAGAGTCGGCAGTCACTGAACTGAGAATGTGTGTTTCACTCATGTCAACTAAACCAAGCCAATCAGGGTCAACATCGGCATCAGGTTGTGGCTGTGATGTAAGAATGCACTGTGCACAGAACATCAGGACTTCCATGTAGCATGCCTTCCACACACGAGAAATTGCATTCCTCAAAGAATTTGTCACCTTAATAAGATGAGCCCATGACTTCCCAAGATGAGCGGCGGTGGAGGAGACTTGTAATATCACTTTACTTTTGTTGTAGTCATGGAGTAGATGTGTGGAACATTCATCGTGTAGGATGGATACTCCATTCCGTTTGACAATGACATCGGTAAGCTTGCTGGCTGTGTGATTTAGGACTATGACTGACATAAGCTGATAGACATACTCTGGTGGACCCAACCCCTCAAACGCTATGTCAACTCTCAGTGGGATTCCACCATCAGCTAGACACGAAGTGTCCAACAGGGTTTTAGCAAAGTAAGGAAGGATGTAGGCTTTGTTCTGAGGCTCCTGCTCATCTATTGGTCCATGCAAAATTCGGAAGCTATTAAGAAGATTAATGGCCAACTTGACAGGAAAAGTTGAGCTTGTGTCCAGCAGATGCTCCAACAAAATGCTAGAAAGGACTCCAGTTGAGGTGAACTGATCCACAAAACTTCTGTACTTTTTTTTTCCAATAAGCTGTCGATTGTGTTGGAAGGCACGGAATTGAGAAATTTGTTGCTCCCATTGGTCATCAGAAGAATGGTGAAGGAGAAGACTGATCATTGCAGTAATGGCTGGTATGTTATGGAAGATGTTGGAGTTTAACTCTTCAATCTCCTCAAACCATAAAATCTTGCCAACATTGTGCATGTAGCGAAGAATGATGAGGGGCTCATCAGATGGAAAGTTGTTGATTACCTCTGACAAAGAAACGTATGACTTTGTTGACTGCTTCGTTACAAAATCATCCACTTTCTCCCAAAGCCGAGGAATTGGAACTTGGAAACTTTTGCAATGAAACTCTAGGGAAACTTTCAAGTTTTCAATGTTAAGAGTTTCATCAGGATTATCATTGAAATCAAACACATCTGCCGGTTTAAACAACGGAACTTTTTCGTTTGAAAAATGTAACATCTGCTGAGCGGAGCTGGAAGGTTTTTTAGAGCAAACATGAATTGTATCAATAATCTCACACCTGATAAGCTCTGAT
The DNA here is from genome assembly GCA_945261195.1 of Cryptosula pallasiana. Classification (NCBI taxonomy): domain Eukaryota; kingdom Metazoa; phylum Bryozoa; class Gymnolaemata; order Cheilostomatida; family Cryptosulidae; genus Cryptosula; species Cryptosula pallasiana. Next base: position 11,464,643 of record OX183136.1, on the reverse strand, counting down.
GTGTCGATTAGCTCTTTCTTGCGTTGCTTTACTTCATCTTCAGACAACTTGTCTGTGTGTGTTAAAGCTAGCAGAGGTGGACCCAATCTTGGACCGGCCAAGTAGAGATGTGAGCACCAATTGATGCAGAGCTTTCTGGTTGCTTCCGTGACTCCTTCAGCCAAAGACATATCGTGGAACTCTTGGATGTTGATTACTATGAGTGGTATACAGCGTTCTTTGATCACCAATTGGTATGCCAGATGGTAGATTTCATGTCCACCATAATCCACAAACTTCACACTACAATTGCTTAACTGCAGCTCCTCTATAGCAAACACTTTAGTTGTCTCATCCAGTGGGGATTTCTCATCTCTGAATGTGAGTTGTCTTTTACCTGCTTGAAGACTTTTTATCAGGCTACTTTTGCCTGAAAACTTCTCACCAACCACAGCCACTGGCACAACTAGTGATTCTTTGCCCTGTTCGACTTTGAGGTCAGCAAAATATTTTCTGATTGCCCTCAAGCCCTGCTGGCACACAGCATATGGTGGGGTTTGAAGTGACTCACATCCGTTGCAGTCTAAAGCTTCAAGATTCTCTAGTAAACAAAGTTCTCCATCCAATCTCTCCAAGTTTTTGTTATTGCTCAGTTTGAGCCTCCTAAGACTACTCATTTGATGAAATGCAGGAGGGAGAAATTTCAAGTCATTTTGACCGAGATTCATCTGTTTCAAATGGTTTTCACAACTGAGTCTGAAAAAAGAACGCTGTAATATTAGTCACTCATCACATACACCATAGCAGTTATGTCAGTAATGCTTTTTATTGGTCAATATAATCATGTTAATTGAGAAAAATTTTAGTGAAAGAACATTTTTGCAACTAATGCCTGTATGTATTGTTTTGTTTCTTCGATTTTTTGCAGGTAGTCAAAATTGTCATCAAGCGAAAAAATTCTACCACAAATTTTGATTTCATTTACAAAATTCATGTTTCCATACATTGACCTATTCAATAAACAAGCCTTTCAGGGCAGGTACTGCAAATGCTGAAATAAAAGATATCGAACTATTCCTTGTGGAAAATGGTTTACTCCCACATATATATCTGCTTGTCAAGAATGCAAAATATGAAGTTTCATGCGAACATATATGACAAAGTTTGCTCAGTTTCGCCTAGGAAACTGCGGAAACTTTCATTTGGTACTACAAAACCCATGTGATGGAATTTCATAAAACAGTCGAAGTGAAATTATGCAGTGCCGGCATAGTAAAACTTTAGCCTCAAAGTAATCCGTAAAAAGTCGTATTTATATATAGAGCTTCAATTCTCATTTTAATTTGTTTACTTTATGCACCACCCAGATAGCATTAAAGTTTTTTTACCCGTTACCCAGCGAAAACGTTAAAAAACATAACAGCAAAAGGTATATTTGAAACTGTCAAATACACACAGCAGTTAAGCAAGGCTACCAAAAAGCAAAAAAAAAGTTGTTTAGTAAAGGAAACCAAATTTTATTGGTCAAATGACACAAAAGGCAGTAGGTGAAGAACTTCAAATGAGCTTTAGTGATGTGGATGAAACAGCCGGAGAAGAGAAACCTGGTGTGAGTGAGTTGTTTTTATCCCAAAGGTGATGTGTAACACCAGTAACACTAAATGTGAGTAGTAACCAGGGAGCAGATATCTGTCATGGAGTCTAAGAAGAAGGTTTTCCTGGTTCTCCATGTAAAGTATGGACCAGTGACCACGAGAACCTGTGAGGTACCTTTTTGTGTGCACCAGTTGTTTAGAATGTATGTTAATTGAATAGTGTTGAATGTTGATTAATACGTTGTATGGTGTGTTGGATGTTCTGGAGGTTATCCTGGAGGTTCGCCTGGTCCATTGGGTGCTTTTTTGTATGCACCAGGTGTTTACGTATTTATTGGTATTTATTGGTACTTATTGGTATTTACTGGTGCCTTTTTGCGTGAGGTGTTTTGAATGCTTTAGATTGGGGGTTTGAGTATTGTATAAAAATGAAGTGTTGTATGATTGTATTTCTATTGAAATCTAAGATGTTAAATGTTTTTCTGTGATGTTAGACTGGAGGGTTTGAGTATTGTATAGAAATGAAGCGATGTATTTTGTTTATTTGAGTAAAAAACGGTAATAGTGAATGTAATAAAGTACATAATGTTAATGTATGAAGTGTATGCAATGAAATGAAGTGTAATAGCTTGAAAAGCGTATTATCAAAGACTATAAAAGCATTTCAATTTGTAAAATATTTAATGACACTGCAAAATATATTATAAATGCATGTGGAATACTTCTAACATTAACTCTAAAATACAAACAGAAGAAGATAGACCTTCATCTATTTGTGTGTAATGATAAATATGAGATCGGAATTTGTAAAAATTTCTTTTACTCCAATTCATTTCATACGATTTTTCGAAAAGTTCTTGATCCCAAGCATTTCTTTTAATTCGTTTTAAAAAATCATTATTGTTTACAACTTTTACCATTGTCAAAAGGGTATTAAAGTTGTTCACCATATTACATATATAGTTGTTTTTGCGAGAAGAATTTTTTTCACCTACGAAAATCTGTATATACTATACAATGTTTTCTCAGTCAGAAAATTACTTTTTTCACACAAGCAATGTTGTATTTTCAGTCAGAAAATCCTATTTTTGCGCAAAAGATGTTATTTTCTCAGTCAGAAAATGCCTTTTTCGTGCGACAAATAATGTATTTTCAGTCAGAAAAACCCATTTTTTCGGGCGAAAAAATGTTGTGTTTCCAGTCAGAATAAGACTTTTTTCGCGCGAAAGCTGTATATGTTATAAAGGCTTTTCGGGTGATGCTTACACAAAAAATTTGTTTTTTTGCACAAAAAGTTGTAGTTTTTTGGGATAAGATGTTTTTTCAGGCAGAAACTTTTTTTATTTACATGTAAAATGCTGTATTTTGCAGTCAGAAAAAAAATATTTTTTTGCGCTAAAACTGTATCTGTTATAAAGGGTTTCCATGCGATGTTTACACAAGCTACTGTATTTTTTTGCGCAAACAAGACGTAGTTTTTGAGAAAAAATGTTTTTTTTCAGTCAAAAAATTCTTTTTTTTTGCGTGAAAAATGTTGTATTTTTAGTCAGAAAAATTTCTTTCGCGCGAAAACTGTATATGTTATAAAGGATTTTTGCGCGAAAGTTTGTTGCTTTTTTCTGCGTGTAAAGTTGGTAAATAAATAATGCAACAAACTATTATGGTAGAAAGAATCGATGAAGTTCTCATACAAGAAACCGAATTGCTAAATAAAATGTAATGAAGTTTCATTTGTTACTAGCAGAAATACCCGGCGTTGCCGGTGGAGATAACGTAAAGAGTGCGAAGACTATGTTAGGGAGATCAAGAGGGGCCAGTGTTATGGAGTTTGTCTTCAGTTTTGACTTGCCAGTTGGCTTGAGGATGCTCAATTTGTCTACATGTTTCAATCGTTGTGTAGCTGGTTATATATTTTACGAATTGTGCTGTCAGAGCATCTAATAGTTCTTGGAAAATTTTTGTCTGCACTAATTATAACTTTATAGCCGCATGGGTGCGCCAACTTCCCTCTTGTTTCATAACATAATTGAATCTTTGAACATAATTACACAACATCTGAAGAAGTGTAACGTATGTTCCATGCAACACATTGCTCTCCCTATTGCACACCACCACCGATAACAACAACTGGCAAAAACGTTGACTTTTCTTTTTGAAGAGTTGAGCTTGCAACTCTTTTGTAATAGCTGGAATCTAGATATTCCAGAGGGTGAAAAGCAGCTTGTTAAGTTTATTTTCCCACCAAAGGAGATCGTCATAAAGCATGGATTATATTTCCAAAAAGTCAACTCAAGGCTTTGCTGTAGTTTCGCATTTAGTGAAAAAACAACTCAACGAATCTGGTGGATATTCAAGTATTTGTATTTTAAATTTCCTTATCAAAACATATGCTTATTGACTGTGCAACCCATTGGTCAATATTTCAAAAACGTATTTTAGAATGCTGCAACAACTGTGCAAGTAAATCAGCTAAACATGCTCTGTTCACAGTGTGGCAATCACAACGCAATTGTAACAAAAACTCACAATGATTTTTATTTTCTCTGAATTTTCGTAAACCTTGTGGAGTTGGAGAAAAGTTGTTTGGAATAATTGAGCCAGTTCTTTTTCATGGCATCCTGAGCAGCAGGTAAAGTCAAATATCATTAAAATAAACAAAATGTGTGCAAATTTTGGCCAAATTACGGATTAAGTTCCTCAAATGACTATTTTTGTCACTCTTTTTATGCAGTTTTTGTATAATTTTGGGTAATATTTTGTATCTTTTACCAACTGTCTACCATCGATATTTCAACTATGATGATTATTGCCAATGTTGTGGAGAGACAGGTTGATTAATTATTACTCTTTAAATTTCGTCTGCTTTATGCCTGATTGATTTGCTGGTCTCATGCGCTTTTGAAAAAAATCATCAAACTTTGAGAATTTTTTAAAATTGAGCTGTTGGTGTTACAGAGTTGAAAAGAAGATCATCAGACTCACCAATACCTATTCTATAAGTAGATTTTTAGATAAAGCTAACTTTGTACTTGTGAAGAGGTAAAAATATTTTTTTATTGACACTATTTTTTTTCAAATTTCTGAAAATTGGCATTTTTGCTTTAAAAAAAACACCAAAAGTAAAGCTCCAAACAAAAAACTGAGGCAACAGATAGAAAGAAAATTCAATTCTGATGCATGTAGGTAATTTTGAAGAATTAATGGGCCACCACATTAGCCATAACATGTCAATCTAAGTTGGCCTTGTTTTTGCGAAAATCCCGGACATTTTTTCAGAGAGTATTATAAATTTTTTTTTCTTTCTATTCCAGCTAGCACCTGGCTTTTTACACCACTGAATAGAGAATTTCAAGCGCTATCTTCTGATGTAAAGAACCATAATGATAAACACTTTAAAAAAAAACATGAAAAATAATAAAAAATTACTAGTCAACAACATCGTCGTCATCCAAATAATTAATTTCTAGCATACTACCTGTCATTTCCACTTCTAAACATATTCAGCATGCCTAAATAAATATAATCTAACCATTTATCAGAACAAATCTCATCCGTGGAGGTTCTCTGCAAAAGATATTATTTCAAACTATCTCAGCAAGAAAAATTATTTCTTGCCCGACAAGGAAGGGGGTGCGGTGCTCATGGCGCGGTTTCCGTTTAGACTGGCAGATTTACCTCAAACAAAAATCAGAAAATAGAAGAGGTTCTGCTTTACACGATGATATAAAAGTTTTTTATTGTGGGTCTACTAGAAATACTAGAAAACTCTCTCGAAAATTCTCGCGACATCTGTCGCAATTGATAGTAGAAGAGGGTACAGCTCCGGCGACAACTGTCGCAAATGATGACTGAAAAGTTTTAAAGGCAAGAGTAGTAATAATAATGTGCAGGATTTTATGGTGACGTGGCCAGCCACCTCGGTAGCACATCTGCACCCTCTAGGTAGCAGAGTCGTTACCTTCTCAAGCAAGCTGCTGACAGCTCGGCCCCCTCAGCGTCCGCCCTTCAGCATTACTGCCAAAGGTAGGCAGTGGTAGATGAGAGTCTGTCAGGCAAGTCTGCCTCGAGCCTACTACTCGTCGCTCAACACTGGTGCTGCCAGACCTAGTAGGTCGTCAGAGCTGGTTGCCTGGTAGAGTAGTAATGTAGAATTTGTGTAGAAATCAAGACTAAAGCTTGAGAGAGTGTTTAGCTATATATATTCTCAAAGGAATTGTCTAGCTATGCCTTGCGGTGAACACTGCTAGTTGTGAGGCATAGCCGCTCTATTTATATAAACTGTTACATAATATGTGATGCAGTCAAGGCTTAAAATGACAGTCAATGCCTAGCACAGGAAAATAGAATAAATAATATTTGCTATGTGAAAGTAGAAAAGTTCGTAGCTTGGCTCGCTATAAATGTCCTTGGCATCGTGCGATATGTTTCCTGTACACTATCCCCCCATTGGTCGTCATCGGGGACCAATAAAGGTACAGGGGAGGTGATTGCCAAAACACAGCAGTAATGGTGCACTCGGATAACATATATGAAAATATAATAATTGAAAATCGTAAGAAATATGACTGAAACATAGAACTCTACAGAATAGAACTACTGACTACGTATGTATGCTACGGTAAGGTAATACAGCCTAGGTAAGTGGCTTTGTTATAGCGTCAATGTCGCTTCAGTTTTTGCTCGATAGAGCGCATTTGTTGTTTTACCTCCTGCGCTCTCTGTAGTAATTTGTAGGCGTCGGTGGTTAGTTGTTCCAGCTCCTCTTTCTTTCTGTCTAGTCTCCTTTCTTCCTCTACCCTGTATTGCAGGTAGGTACCGCTGTGTGTTGGTCTGTCTCTCCTGCTACTGGTATACGCTATGGTAGATTGCTGGGTTGGGGGTAGAGGCTCTTTCTGTTGCTTTTTTGGTATGCGGTAAGTTACTTGTCTTTTATGGTCTTCCGACCGGTCCCTCGCCTCCTTGTGCTCCCTATGCTCCCACTGCCGTGGGTTAGTGCCTGACTGGCAGGTATCCTTGCGCCCGTCGTTGCTGGCAGAGCAACGTTTGGGCGGTCTGTCAGGGCTGCTGGCTTGTATTGGCTCGCCGAGCCGTTCTTGAATGGTGCTCGCCCTCTTTACTGGTGCTGCGGCCGTGGGTTTATTAGTTAGTACTGCCTGTGGCCGTCCAAATGGTGGTGGCTGCGGCCAAGTCATGAACTTGGCAAACTCAGCGTATGAGTTCGCATCGACCTCGTATAGAGGCGCAGCTGGTCCTCCGTGTGAGATAGCTTTGTTTTGCTTTGTGACGTGTTTCCTGGCCGCATCCCTAGAGCTGGATTTTTTGCCACACGTGCAAAAATAAAATGCGTAATGCTGATGGGCATGGTAGACGACTCTCTTACGAGAGTTCTCATTCCCGCATTCAGTGCATTTCCAGGTGTCCTCGTCGTCGGCTCCCTTCTTTACCACTATCTGATTTAATGCACCCAGCGTCGCCGCCGATAGCCAAGTGGTCTTGGGCAGAGTACTTTCTTTCCTCTGAGGCTCCTCTACTGTCTTTGTTTCATCGTCTGCAATAGACATTTTATTTATTCTAACTATTGCCTGTGTCTGTCGTTGTTGCATCACCACTTCTTTGCTAGCCACTCTGTTTGCACAAAGTGGCTGGCGCTTCTCCAATTCACTTGCCACCTCCATTAGAAATTCCTCACTCATAAGTTCTTCCTCTGCTAAGGGGTCCTCCGTGATAGAGAGATCCGCTGGGTTTTCTTTTCTTTCTCTCATCTTGGCAACCGCTGTCCTTGCTATAGTAATTAATTGTTCAGTAGGAAGAAGTGAAATTGCTTGTTGTCTTAGTGACTGCGTAGGTGCGAATGGCAGTGCCTCATTTTGAGTGAGAGAAGGCTGCCTCACTTTCGAGTTATCACATGTGTGATTGGAGGATTTTGATTCTCCCTCTCCTACGTCACCTGCACACGTGACCACCTCTGTTGCTGGCGAGGGGTTTTCTTGGAGCAAATATTCACGCATCCAAGGCGCTCTATTTAACATAGAGCGTTCGTTGTTGTCTCTATTTTTCGACACTCTAGGCATAGAGTTAGGTTGGGGGTTATCCCTTCCTGCTACTTGCTCGTCGGAATAAGGAGAAAGATCGTTAGCTGAGGTGAGTTTATCTTCCTCTATCGTGTTAGTTTGCATTGCAAGTTTCTTCCAATATTTCTTTGCATTTTCTAGCGAACTGGGCAGCCCCTCGTCTTCTGAGCACTTTTTTAACTCTAGTAATAATTTTCTTGGAGTATTATGGTGCTCAGAAACGGACGAGTATGGTTCTACCACTGCTGAAAACTGCAATTGATCATTTCTTGGGCATGGTACCCCTTCTGCCATCTGATAACACTGGTAATCGGCCAGTTTCGACGGCGGCCTAGTATTTCTCTTAGGCCTGCCCGTCTCTGCTGGCCTCTCACTAGTAGTTGTTTCATCATTCGTTGTCTCTTGGCTATCAGTATCATTCCTCACGATCGTCTCTGCTTCTGGGCTATTGGTGCCCTCGTCTATGGCAGTGGGGGTACGAGGAGAGGGTGGATTGAGCATGCCATTGTCTGGTAATGCTGGCCATTCCCTGTCCCTCTCCCACTGTTCCTGTCGGCTCAGTCTTGGGTTCTCGGTGGGTGGTGTCTCCCAACCTCTGCCTGCCGGCTGCTGGGGGGCGGCCGGCCTAGTTGCTTGCTCCAGTAGAGCTGGCAACTGGTTCAGCTGGCGCTCCAAAGCGTGTAGGTCTGGCTGGGCGATGACATCACCTCCAGGTGCTCTCTGTGGTTCTGCTGGCTGTGTAGCAGGATCTGGTGGCTGCCTTATGTCAGGTATCCGGGGGCGGCCCCTTTGCCTGACTGCTCCCTTCATATTCGGGGGCAGGGCGGCCTCTCTGTTGGTGGGTGCTCTACCCGCGGGCTCATGGCAGGGGCGATACTCCTTCAATCGCCGCTCATTCTGCACTGATGTCTGCCCATCCTTCTCTATTTTGTATGTATGGTTCAGGTAAGCCTCCACCACTCGGTATGGCCCAACAAAGCTGGGCTGTAGCTTGGGGTTGCTACCTTTCACCCGCCGTCTATTCTCCAATACCACTAGGTCATCGGGCATATAGAGTAACGGCTCTTCCGTGTCATCCTGCCTGACCTCTGCCTGTTGCTCTCTGAGCAGGTCGTGAGCCGCTTTCAGGTCCTGTTGCATCTGAAGAGCGTACTCAGTCACCAACTGCTTGTCCGTGTCTGCGGGCCTACCATCCAGCTGGTCGGGAAGTCTGACCTCCCGGCCCAACATGAGGTAGTTAGGCGTCTCTCCCGTTGCGGAGTGTGGGGTGCCGCGGAAAGCCCTCATTATCTGAGGCAACAGCAAATCCCACTCCTCTTGCCCGCGCCTGAGCAGGAGTGTCCGCAGGGAGTCACCCAACGTCCGGTTCTGCCTTTCCACTACCCCGTTGCCCTGTGGGTGGTAGGGTGTGGTACGTGTCTTATCGACATTCCACAGGACACAGAGTTCAGCCATGAGTCGTGACTCGAACTGCGCTCCCTGGTCCGTGTGGAGTTCCTCTGGTAGTCCCCAGTAGCAGAACACCCTTTCATCAAGAGCCGTGGCGACCGTAGGGGCGGTGGGGTCCGGAATGGCAATGGCATCGTGCCATCGCGTGAGGTGATCGGATAGCACCAAGACCCACTTATTCTTCCGCCTGGTCTCTGGGAGAGGTCCAACCAGGTCAACGGCTACCTTTTGAAAAGGCCTGCCGGCGAACAACTTCTGTCTCTCCTGGACTGGCTGTACTCCCCCTCTCTTGGCTACTTGGCAGACCTCGCAGGACTTGACCAGTCTGCGTACCTCAGCGGACATCCCTGGCCAGTACCAGTTGAGTTGGATTTGGTTTCTGGTGCGATTTACACCAGCATGGGACAGCCCATGCGTATCCCATATCACCTGTCGGCGCCGGAACGACAGGCAGACCGCGCATAGCCTGGTCTGACCCTTGGGGGCTATCTGCATAGTCAGAGTACCATCTGGCTGTACCGCCATGGCCTCCTTATGACTGTAGAGTGGCCGCAGCTCCCTACTCCCCTCTTCCAACTCTCTCCTGGTCACTGGTCTACCGCCGCTGATTTCCTGGTACATTCTGGCCACTGGGTTTTGACCCGTACGTTGTTGTTCAACCAGTTCCATACTGGTGACCACACACAGCTCTGGCGTGTCTGCCTTTGCCTCTAGGCTTTTCATCGGTACAGGATTTTCTTGCCAGTTTCTTGGTCGCACGTCCTCTGAGACAGGAGGCCTCGCTAACTGGAGTTCGGATCCAGGGGCCCTGGCAAGCTCAGCGTGGGTTGGCCCACCATCACGCTGCTCTATGGCACTGCACTGACGGCAGTCCATACATGGTTCGCGTCTGCTCAAACCATCAGCATTCCCATGCTGTGTGCCAGCCCTGTGCTCGAGTTTGTATACAAACTCGGCGAGAATCTCCAGCCACCTCGCAATCTGGTTGGACGGCTCCTTCCGCCGGCACAGCCACCTTAAGGATGCATGGTCGGTGCGGAGTTTGAACTCTAGACCGTAGAGGTACAGTCGAAAGTGTTTGACTGCTTTTACGACAGCCAGTAGCTCGCGCCGAGTCACGCAGTAGTTCCGTTCGGCGGGTGCTAGGGTCTTGCTATAGTAAGCAATGACCCTTTCCTGTCCGTTCTGTACCGGCGACAGCACTGCCCCTAATCCAACGGCGCTGGCGTCCGTGTCCAGGATATAGGTCTTGGCAGGGTCTGGGTAGCCTAGTACTGGTGCTTGCACGAGTCCCTGCTTCAGGCGCTCAAAGGCCACTTGCTCTTCCCCTCCCCATCTCCAGGGGGTGTCCTTGCTGGTCAAGACAGTCAAGGGCTCAGCAGTGGTGGCGTACCCAGGCAGATACTGCCTGTAGTACCCTGCTGTACCGAGTAAGGCTTGCAGTCCTTTGATGTCTCGGGGAGGTGCCCATTTGGCTACGGCCTTCACCTTCTCCGGGTCAGTGGCAACGCCCTCCGCACTCACTATATGCCCCAGGTACTTGACCCGTTGCTGCAGTAGCTCGCACTTGGACGGCTTGACCTTAAGGTTGGCCTGTTGTAGTCTACTCAACACCTCTCCCAGCCTCTGCAGGTGTGTCTCGAAGTCGGGTGCGATCACAATCACATCATCCAGGTAGAGCAGCAGCGTCTTCCAGTGCAGCCCTTGCAGCACTCGTTCCATCAAACGCTGGAACGTGGCGGGGGCTGAGGTCAGCTCGAAGGGCAGCACCTTCCAACGCCATAATCCACTCCTGGTGATAAATGCCGACTTCTCCTTGGCGTCTGCATCGAGCGGCACCTGCCAGTATCCACTGGTCAGGTCCAATGTGCTAAAATACTTGCTGCCAGCTAGGGCGTCAAGGGACTCATCTATCCTAGGTATAGGATAGGCGTCCTGCCTAGTGACATCGTTTAGCCTCCGGTAGTCGATGCAGAACCGCCACGTGCTGTCTTTCTTGCGTACAAGCACCACCGGGGAACTCCATGCCCCGTCTGCGGGCTCAATCAGCCCATTTTCTAGCAGGTCTTTTACTTGCCGTTCAGCTTCAGCCTCTTTCTCAGGCCCCAGCCTGTGAGGAGGCAACCGAACTGGTCTGGTGCCTTCGGCAACTTGAATGGCATGCTCTACAAGGTCAGTACGGCCGATGTCTCCGCTATTTTTGCTAAACACGGCCTCGTACTTCCTAAGCAATCCCCTCAACTGTTCCATCTGTTGCTCGTCCTCGCACCCTCTGCTCGCCTGCTCATACAGTTCCACCAAGTGGTCAGGTACTGGTGAACCTGTCGGGTGCGACCCGGTTGGGACCCCGGGTGTGGTCTGCTGCACCTCATCGGCCGCTGCCCCCGTGAACGTTCCGATAACCTCGCCGGCTGGCAGGCTTATCACGTTCGAGGTAGGGTTGAGGCATCGGACCAACACCCGTCCTTGTTCATCCGGCGAATTTATGCTCGTAGCCAAAGGTAGGCTCCCTGGTAAACTCTGGATCACGCCCTGTGGACAGTAGCTCCGTGCGGCAAGGTGACACGGTATGGTAGCCTCTGTCTGTGGGAGGATCTCTGTTTTCCGAAGGACCTGGACTTTGGAGATCAGTGCCCTCCCATAACGGTCGGTGCACACCAGCTCTCGGTCCTGCATGACCAGCACTGGTTGATCAAAGCCCATACGGCACTTCTGGTTAGCCAAGAATGGCATCCCAAGGATGACATCCTCGCTAATCTGCGTGACAACGAACGTCTCTGTATACGCCACAGACCGTACTCGTCCTGACACACTGAGTAGACCGTAGAATGGGAGCTTAGTCCCATCTGCCATTAAACCATGGGAGTCGTACTCTTGTAGTGTGGCTTTCCGGCTGTCTGGTAGCCTGTCGTACACGCTTTTTGATAGCAGGTTGGTATTGCAACCTGTGTCTATCAGATAGGTCACGGTCTTCCCTTCCACCTTGCCCGGCAGATAGTAGCTGGACTTATGTGGTCGTTCAATCTGGTTTACACAAGATGTGAGAAGGGTAGCCTCTGCTGGCAGTCCAGGCGACACTTGGGGCTCTCTCCTGTGCAAGGCAGGAGTCTGCATCCGATTGCGCCACTGCTTGGCCTCTGCGGGCAGTCCAGGCGACGCTGAGGGCTCTCTCCTGTGCTGAGCAGGAGTCTTCACCTGTCTTCGCCACTGCGCTGCTGGCCTCTTTCTCTCTGTGTATGTTTCAGTGGAAACTGACGGCGGTTCTTCATCGTCAGACGAGTCTTCGTCTAGGGCGGACAGGTCGGCAAACCTGTTCTGGGTCAGAACCGAGACCGGCTGTGGTAGGGGCGGAGCGTAGGCTGGACGCCTGACCTCCTGCCACCCATCCTGGGTCTGTCTTCCAGACCTGTCTGGTTTCTTGGTTCTTTGGGCCCATCTGCAGCCAGTAGGTCTCCCTACTGCTGCGGGCCGGTTGCGTTTCCCTGGTAGGTGTCCTGACGGCACTCCCTCTGGGTGTGCCCCAGCTTCTGGCACTTCCAGCACTTGACGACCCTCTTGGGTGGTCGAGCGGGTGTGCTGTCTGGCTGGGTCGTCTTCAGGGTGGCCACCTGCTGCGTGAGTGCGCTGAGGGCCTTGGCCAGCGTCTCCAGGTGGGCTTCTACTCCAGGGGTCGCTCCTTGCACCTTGACTTGCTGGCACTCCTCTTCTTCCTCCATCTCCACCGTCCGAACCTTCGGTCCGGTGTAGGTTGGCTGTATCTGCAGATACTCATTACCTGCTTTCACAGCTGCTTCCAAGGAAGTCGGCTGTTTCGCCAGGAGGTGTCTTTGTAGGTAGGCGTTGCCTAACGTGTTTTGAAAATGCTCTAACGCATATTCATTTCTTTGCATGCGGGCGGAGTCATCGTGGGCGGCCTCCACCAGAGTCTCTATGGCCAGAGCGTGCTCTCTCAGTGAGTGCCTCGGCTCCTTTCGGTAGCCGGATAGTCTGGCCCTAGCCTCTCGGCGGGTAAGCCCAAAGCTTGCCTTTAGTGAGTCCATAATTGCCCACATCGTCTCTCCCCTTCCGCACTGTTGCGCTTTCCCTTGCAAAAACTGCCTCAGGTGTATGATGGCCGTAGCTGGTGCCCAGTTATTTGCTTCCGACACTTCCTAAAAGCGCTGGAGGAAGTACTGGACATCCCCGGTACCATCGTACGTAGGAGCCTTAAATGGAGTCACTTGTGGGGGTGCGTCCATTAACTTGTCTAGTATATTTGTCAGCTGACCCATGATCCTAGTGGTAGGATCGCGATCAACACTCATGGGTCGTCTGTTTCTGCTAGCCATGGTCTGCTATCTGGCTCTGCCTTGTCCTAGAGGTTCTCTGTCAGGGGATTCGCAGATCCCACTGCTGCCACCAATGTGCAGGATTTTATGGTGACGTGGCCTGTCACCTCGGTAGCACATCTGCACCCTCTAGGTAGCAGAGTCGTTACCTTCTCAAGCAAGCTGCTGACAGCTCGGCCGCCTCAGCGTCCGCCCTTCAGCATTACTGCCAAAGGTAGGCCGTGGTAGGCGAGAGTCTGTCAGGCAAGTCTGCCTCGAGCCTACTACTCGTCGCTCAACACTGGTGCTGCCAGACCTAGTAGGTCGTCAGAGCTGGTTGCCTGGTAGAGTAGTAATGTAGAATTTGTGTAGAAATCAAGACTAAAGCTTGAGAGAGTGTTTAGCTATATATATTCTCAAAGGAATTGTCTAGCTATGCCTCGCGGTGAACACTGCTAGTTGTGAGGCATAGCCGCTCTATTTATATAAACTGTTACATAATATGTGACGCAGTCAAGGCTTAAAATGACAGTCAATGCCTAGCACAGGAAAATAGAATAAATAATATTTGCTATGTGAAAGTAGAAAATTTCGTAGCTTGGCTCGCTATAAATGTCCTTGGCATCGTGCGATATGTTTCCTGGACAATAATAATGAAAATTAATTGAAAACCTTTAGTCAAAAATATTGCAGGTGTTTAAAACTAGACTCCCTTTGCGCTGCTGTTGTAGACCTACTCATAATTATCAAGTATTGTTTGTCATGGTAAACAACTTGAAAAAGCAAAGAAAAACACATAAGAAAAAGTACTACAGCTGAACAAAGCCAGAGAAATTGAGAACAACTCTGATACATTGGGTTCCTTTCGATTACTTTTCTTTTTATTGCGGCGTTTATCATCATTTTGTATGCAATACCAGTATTGCGCATTCATTGTTGTTATTAGTGTTATGATACACCATGGTTTTTGTTCATAAGTTTCAATTCTTATGATACTTTATTTGTATCAAAGTTGTTTGTGTTTAAATTGAGGAATATAATGATATGGAAGAGATGAGAGTATATAGCAGTGCTAATGATAATAAGCAGTATTCAACCACAGTGTTATCAACTAAAAAAGATTTTTAAACAAAAAGAAAAACAACTACTTTTATACAACAACGGTAAAAATAATATGAATAAAAATAATAATAACAGTAATAATAATAATAACATAAATAATAATCAAGGACTAATAATTAATATTTGTGTCACTTTTAACTTTACTAAATAAATAAGAACTACTTTTATTGTTACTCTATATAGTCATAATAATAATTAATAAAAGAAATGAAAACAACAACAAAATAACCATAAAACAATAAAAATAATATTAAAAATAATAATAATAAAAATAATAATAGAAATAATAAACAAAATTATACTGATAACAATAAAAATAGTAACAGTTACTCAAGCATAAAAATAACAATGCAGGAGGAGGAGATGGTGTTTATTAATTATTATTTTGATTATTATTAAAACTAACAATTAATTATTGTTGTTATATATTATTATTGTTGTCATTATATCAATCATTTCAATAATATAGCCCCGAGTAGTAATACATGAGCAGATCTCCCTACCAAGTGTTTTTTTGTGGATTATATTTCGGGGGTTATGCAATGGGTTACGCCGTTGGATGGATTTGACGAGTTAATATTGTATTTCATTTTAGGGGCATTAGAGTGGCATTTGAGTGGCATTTAAGTGGCATTTGAGTTTTGATTATTGTTTTACTTAATTTGAACTTATATGGCATATAGATTTTGAATGTATAGCATTTAAGTTTTGATAATTTTTTTACTTAATTTGAACTCATGTGGCAGCTAGATTTTGAATGTATGGCATTTAAGTTTTGATAATTTTTCTACTTAATTTGAACTCATATGGCAGCTAGATTTTGAATGTATGGCATTTAAGTTTTGATGAATTTTTTAGAGGAGAGAGGAGAGAGGGGAGAGGGGAGAGGGGAAAGGAGAAAGCGATACCGGTGGCCTCGGGTCGCTATCCCCCTATAAATATCAAACTTTGGCTATCCCGAACCACCCCGGATCGGGGTCAGGACCCCGATCCGGGATCCAACTACATTGATCCTAAGAGACTGTGCCTCCCTGAAGGGGATACACTTCACAGAATGGAGACCGGAGCCTTCCTTCTCTCAGGATCCCAGACTAGGATGTGGGCTACCCTTATAAGGAGTGGAAGATTTGTGTGCAGAAAAGAGCGGGAACTGAAGCCTAGCCCCCAAGCTACCATGTGCTCGCTCCATGATTGGATCAATTTTTTATTGTATGTTGTATCTTATGTTATGATTAGCAATTGCTTGTATTATTTATTATCATTGGTCGTGTCGTATATGGTAACGAAGCTGTACCCTTTTTCTCTATAAATAGAGCTTCTGTGCCTTGGGCAGGCAGTTGTTATAGTGTAAGCACCCCTTTTACTTGTTAATAATAAAGTATATGTATCGAGAAACACAGTTCTACTACGTTTGAGTCGAGGACTCTGTGAGTTGTTAGCGTCATTGGAGATAGAGATAGAAAGGAGTGGAAGGAGGAGAGAGGAGAATCCATTGTGGCAGTTAATAGAAGACACAAATCTATTACATTGGTGGCAGCGGTGGGATATCTGAAGAACAAGGACACAACGGATAGAGAGAAAGAAGTTAAGAAGTAAAAAGATATCGATAGAGAAGATAGAGAGAGAAAGAAGAAAGAAAATAAGGTGAGAAGATAAGAAGATTGCGAGAAAATAAAGTAAACAGAAGAGCTAGGAACTACACCAAGCCTGTTCACCCTGCTCACCGCCATCTTCCCCTCACCCCGAAGTTACCTTGACCCTGTATACTCTGTAAACTGCCATTCCCCCTTACCCCGAAGCTATACAGTGCCGGTATCCCCTGTCTATCCTGTATACCTCCATCCCCCTTACCCTGAAGTAATTCCGACCCAGTATACCCTGTCTACCTTGTATACCTCCATCCCCCCTTTCCCGGAAGCCACCACGATCCGATATCCACCCACCCCGATCCGGTATCCACCCACCCCGATCCGGGATCTTGGGATACTGATTTTCTGTTACAAGCAATCATTTTATACCCCATAGCTCGCCAGTAAACAAAAATGGCAACCCAGAGAGCAAGAAGCGCTGGCCGAAATCCGATTGTGGCTCAACCAACAGTAGCCTTAGATGAGTTGACGGATGCCTTACAAAGATAGGTACAACCCCCCCAGAGACACACCCCAACCCACTTCAAACCCCCCAAATACGATGGCACAGCCGATGTTAAATATTTTATCACTAGGTTTACTGAAGTAGCCGACGCAAATGATTGGGGCCAAGCTACTGCCCTACTACACTTACGAGAGGCACTGAGAGACAACGCCCTTGAGTGTGGCCACCCTCCCCATGTAGAAGGTATCTTTGCTGCCCTACATGCACGGTTTGGACTTACCCCCAAAGAGGCACAAGCCCAGCTGATTACCCTGCGTCGTTCCCCCAAGACTTCGTTGCAACAACACGCTAATGAAGTTGAAAAACTGGTCCGTGTTGCTTATGATGACCTGCCTCCCCGAAGAGTTGACCGCATGGTACTGGAAACCTTCGCTAGCACAATAGGCAATGCATACCTTCAACGACATTTACTGGCAGTGCAACCCCACACTGTCGAGGAAGCAGTCAGAGCAGGCAGTGAATTTCTCCAAATCAAAACAGGATTTGAGGACAACCCTTCCCGAGTCAGAGTAGTGGAGGAAGAAGACGACATGTTAGAACCACTCAGTGGCAGAACCCCAGCCAACCCCCTACTCAGTCAAGTCCACCAGACAGCTACCCCATCCCCAGACACCATTGCTGTTCTGATGAAAAACATGCAGTTGCTCACCGACGCCATCAAGCTCCAGTCAGAGGAACTCCAGAGACTGAAGCAGCAACCAACCCCCCCACTGGCTATCCCCCACCCCTCCTACTCCCCCATCACACCTTCCCCCCCCTCAGTGTTGGGGGTGTGGCGCCATTGGTCACTTACAGATGAGTTGTCCTGTCAAACCCTGGCCGTCTCCTACCCCCCTTCCTAACTAACCGTCAAAAAACTGGCACCGCCAGCAGTAGGGAGACCGGTTCCCAACTGCCCCCGGCCCCTCGGAAATATAGGAAGGCGATAGAAAGACTAGAGCGACATAGCCCTGTGACTCAGATTCCCCTTCCCCGTCCAGAGAGACGGTATCCTGTGCCAACCCCAGAACCCTGGCAGCTACCTACTGCCAACCGGTATGCGCCATTACAAGAGCTGGAAGATACAGACTACTACCTGTCTGCCCCGCCTGTCTGGGGTAACAACCAACCATATCACCCCCGGCCCCCTTGTATGCTGACCTTCCCCGCCCGTCTCGTCAGCGAAAATCCGTTAGTCAGGGACACAAATTATACTACCCCTCTGAACCAGCTCCATCTCTAAGCCAAGGGATTCACCCCAAAAGCCCCCCTACTCCACCAACCAGAATACGCCCCTCCCGCCCTCGGGAGAGACAACCCCCTACCCCCAGACCATCAGCGGTCGGACCCACTGACATTCCTTACTCCCCGCCAGAACGCCCCTACAAGGCAAGTTATTTCTTGCCCGGTCGAATTGAAGGCAAGCCGGTGTCTATACTCATTGATACTGGATGTACAACTAATTTGCTATCACAGCACCTGTTCAACCGGCTGTCTCCTACCACCCGGGATGCCCTCCAAGAGAGCGACACCCACGGCATTTTGGCGGACGGATCCCATATCCCCTTCTTTGGTACCCTTCATCTGCCCCTTCGACTGCGAGACATAAACTCAGATGCTACGCTCGTAGTCGGACAGATTAACGAAGACGCCATCTTAGGCATGCCCTTTCTTACTGCCCACCAGTGTCACATGAAATTTGACTGTTCAGTCATTGAAATAGATGGCCAAGAACTTCCATGCACTGACCAACAGGGTCGGGTGCTGTCCACATCTGTCCAAGTCATAAGAGACACTCAGAGTTCCCCCTTATACCGAGGCGACGGTACTGTGTAAAGTTACCAACCCCTCACACCTCCCCCTCGGTATAGTAGAAGGTATCCCAGACTCCCCGCCCCTTGCCGCTAGTCTCAACTCCCCTGATACCAAACACCACCTGCTCGTTAGATGCCTTAACCCCACTAGTCAGCCGTTAAATTTGAAAGCGGGAAAGACTATAGGCTGGTATACAGGTGTACAGGCCAGTGACGTAGAGTTGCCATTGACGGAGAGCCCCCCTACTTTCATTCCCCCCACTTTCCTTCCCTCCCCTGTCCCCGAGCACTTGCAGGCACTATATACCAAAGCCCTGGACAACTGCCACACCCCCAGTGAAGCTTTCCAGCTGGCCCAGCTTTTACGCTCCTACGAGGAGGTGTTCAGTAAAGGAGACCATGAAATGGGTCGTACCGACCTCGTGGCACATAGCATCCCCCTGAAGCCCGGAGCCCAGCCAATTAGACAACACCCCCATAGATTAGGACCCCACAAAGAGCGAGAAGCCGAGGAGCAGTGTCCAAACTGCTAGAGAGAGGGCTGATCAAACCCAGCACTGGTGCCTGGAGTTCCCCCGTGGTACTCGTCAAAAAGAAAGACGGCTCGTGGAGGTTTTGCATAGACTATCGGCGGTTGAATGCAGTAACACAACAAGATGCCTACCCCCTGACCCGTATAGATGAGAGCCTGGACGCTTTGTCGGGTAGCCGTTACTTCAGCACCCTAGACCTGGTGAGCGGGTACTGGCAGGTTCCCCTGGACGCGGATGCGAGTGACAAATCCGCTTTCTCCACCCGTTCCGGCCTATATAAATGGAAAGTCCTTCCCTTCGGATTAACTTCCGCACCCGCCACTTTCCAGAGACTCATGGAGAGGGTGCTCCAGGGCCTCCACTGGAAGTCACTTCTCCTTTACTTAGATGACATCATCGTCATAGGCTCCGATTTCCCCACCCATCTCCACCGACTGTCCGAAGTGCTCCAGCGTCTCCAAGCGGCTGGTTTAAAACTGAAGCCCAGCAAGTGTGAGCTGCTCCAATACCAAGTCCGCTACCTAGTCCACGTTTTCAGCGAGCAAGGTGTCTCCACTGATCCAGTAAAGATCGCTGCAGTACGTGATTGCCCCTCCCCCCTACTTGTCTTAAAGAACTACAAGCGTTCCTAGGAACCGTCGGTTATTACCGCCAGTCTCTCCCACGGTTCTCTACCGTAGCCAAGCCCCTGACCAGACTTACTTGTAAAGATACCCCCTGGGAGTGGACCCAACCTCAGGCAGAAGCGTTTGTGCTGCTAAAAGCAGGACTGGTCTCCGCCCCCATTCTAGGGTACCCCGATGCCAACAGTCCCTATACCCTAGACACCGACGCCAGTGACGACGGTGTCGGCGCCGTCCTGTCCCAGATCCAGAACAATGAAGAACGGGTGATAGCATACTACAGTAAAACGCTGAGCCCCCCAGAGCGAAACTACTGTGTCACTCGCAAGGAGTTGTTAGCCGTAGTCAAGGCGGTAAAACACTTTAAGCCCTATCTCTATGGACAACCCTTTAGAGTCCGTACCGACCATGCCTGCCTCGTGTGGATCTGCAAGAGGAAGGAACCTTCGAGCCAAGTAGCCAGATGGCTGGAAGCCGTCTCCGAGTTTCAGTTCACCATAGAACACTGCAGTGGACATTTGCACAAAAACGCAGACAGACTGAGTAGGCGTTGGCCCTCTGATTGCAAACAGTGTACCCACATTGAGAGTAGATATGGTGGCCCCACCAAAGACGAGGTGATACAGACCTTCCCAAACCCCTCCCCTACCCCCCTTGCCCAGCCCTTGTCTACCCCCTCCACTCCCTCAGAACCCTGGGTAGTTGCCATTGCCCGTCCACGTCCACCACCCCCTGATACAGACCTGATGGAAGCTCACAAGACCGGCCGTCACCCCGTAGCTGTCATGTATGAAGCTATCCAAAGTAATACCCCCGTAGACCCGCAACAGCTTGAGCTTGGCAGCAATGAGTTGCGCCAATTGGAAAAGCGGAGACATTCTATGCAACTCCGCCCGGATGGTGTACTGGAGATACACCATGCCGGCCAGACCCGGTCCCACTGGTGCGCCGTGTGCCCCCCCCCCCCCCAGTCTACGAGGTAAAGTCGTGTGGGAGACCCACGTCATGGCCCACCAAGGTATCCAACGAACCCTCAAAAGGTTGAATCTCACCTGGTACTGGCCGGGTATGACAGCCGACGTACGCCAAGCTGTCAACAGCTGCGAGACGTGCCAGCGTGCTAAACATTGGGGTACCAAACCCAACCCCGCACGACAACGCATGTATGCCGGCCGGCCTTGGCAGAAACTAGCGGTAGATCTAGTTAGTCCCCTTCCTGAGACCCAGCGTGGTAACAAGTGGATTTTGGTCTTGACGGATCATTTTACCCGCTGGCAGGATGCCCTCCCCCTCCCAGACGCTACAGCCCCAGTAGTGGCCACCGCCCTAGACGAGCGTGTATTTAGCTATTTCAGTCTACCAGAGCAAATGCATACCGATCAGGGTGCCCAATTTGAGTCCAGCCTGATGAGAGAATTATGCACCATTTGGAGGGTGGCCAAGACCCGCACTACCCCCTACCACCTTCAGGCCAATGGAGTTGTGGAGCGGAATAATAGAGTTCTCGGAGATGCCTTACGTTCTCTCCTCCTGAAGAGACGCCCTGAAGAATGGGATCTGGTCCTTCCCCAAATCATGAGAGCTTTTCGCGCTACCCCCCCATTCTACTACTGGTGAAACGCCCAACTTCCTTATGATGGGTAGTGAGTTGCGCCTCCCTGACCAACTGACCTACCACCCCCCTCTGCTAGGGTGCGTACCAGTGCACGAATATGCCCGAGCCCTGCAAGAGAGACTAGAGGATGTCCACGAGGCACTGAGAATGGAACAGAAGCAGACTAGAAGAGACGACGGAGAGGAGCCATCGTTATTCCGACCAGGAGATGAGGTCTGGCTAGAGAACAAGAGGCGAAAAAAAGGAGAGAGCCCCAAACTCCAACCCAAGTTCGTTGGGCCCTATATCATCCAAGAGGCCTACAGCAACCATACTTACCTAATTGACCAACATGGACAACAATCGGTGCAAAATGGTAGCCGCCTCAAACCATACAAAGCTTGCCTAGAGCCCTACGGCCAAGCTCCAGCAGCAATGGAACCAGCTCGCCGTCCCAACATGCGTGGCGCAGCCCCCCGCAGGAGAAGAAGCCCCCCCCCTCCCCTTCAAGACATTCCCCTGCCCCTCCTAGAGCTCCCGATCCCACCACGCTTTCTCCCAGCATTGCCATCCCCCCACTTTTCCTATTAGAAGAACGTACACCACCTCGCCTACGGCAACCCTTACAAGAGACTCCACTCAACACCTCCAGTGAGTTTCGTGCAAATCGACCAAGAACTGGCCGAAATAGGAGCCAGACCCCGAATGTGGAAGTTGCCCCACCACCAGTTACCCCACCCCCTGTCATAGCCCCTGCACCTACTGGCCGCCCTAGGCGTAACGTGGGACCACCCCAACGCTATGGAGAACCCTGGTGCCATCAAGCAGCTAGTGAGCAGGAGCAATTGTTCGAACAACAATATCAGGAGAAGATGAGACTGATAGCCGAATTAACGGCCTTCACCACTAAGACTGAGGACCCCACACCCCCGTGCCTCAACTTAAAAGAATTGCCAAGACCTGCTCTACCTACTCCGAACAGCTTAACACCCACGTTCAAAACCCCGTGGGTACAGAGCCCCCCTGAAACACCCCCTCCTTTCCCCACTGCCATGAGTAACCACTCCCAAGAAGTAGAACGGGATGATGTGGAGTCAGACAGTCAAGAAAGTGCAGCTCCTCTGCAATCTAAATCCACTACCGAGCAACCCGCTTACTTGCTGCAGCTGCTGGTTAACCACCTACAGACAATGACGGCCCGCAACGACAAACTTTCCTTACAACTAGGGCCAGAGGATAATGATTTACTCCTCAAGGCCGGCTTAGTTGCGTGTCAACCTCCCCTCAGTAACCAAGAAGAGGTGCTGTTGCCTACCAACCCCCCAGTAGAAGTCGCTACTAGCAGCCAAGATGATGAGTTAACTGCTCACCACGACTGGGCTTTGGAACCTTCCACTGCTTGCGATCCCCTGGCCCTAACCCCTAAAGAATCGTCACCCCCCTTACTCACCCTAGATGAGTTTCCCCCTCTTCCCCTACCCCCAACAGCTTACTAACAACCAACACTACCCCCAGCTTGACACCCCCTCCCCAGCGTAGCTACAGTCAATGTATCAAAGACCCCCCCCCCCCCAAGCCACTCAAACCTCAGAGAGTGACTCCGAATCTACCATGGCTCAGAATAGGTGGACCACCCTGAAAAGGTCATCCCGGGCAACCCATCTTTGTCTTCCCAGTCGCCGCCCAAAAATGAGAGAGAAAACGAGTAAGAGACAACTCTTCCATCCTCCCACACCCCTCAGTTATTCTTGTCTATATATATATTTTAATTAGAGACTCCGTTGCTAATGAAGCGGAGTATGTGGGAGATTTGTATGATAAATAGTGCTACCCCCCCAACCCCCCCCCCCCCTTTACACCCCTGGTGCCCTTAGTAATGAGTCATTACCCCGCCAGAGCCCTACCTCCCCCTGGGTTATTCCGAATCCCCTGAGAAAGGGATACCGGTGGCCTCGGGTCGCTATCCCCCTATAAATATCAAACTTTGGCTATCCTGAACCTACCCCGAACCACCCCGAATCACCCCGGATCGGGGTCAGGACCCCGATCCGGGATCCAACTACATTGATCCTAAGAGACTGTGCCTCCCTGAAGGGGATACGCTTCACAGAATGGAGACCGGAGCCTTCCTTCTCTCAGGATCCCAGACTAGGATGTGGGCTACCCTTATAAGGAGTGGAATATTTGTGTGCAGAAAAGAGCGGGAACTGAAGCCTAGCCCCCAAGCCACCATGTGCTCGCTCCATGATTGGACCAATTTGTTATTGTATGTTGTATCTTATGTTATGATTAGCAATTGCTTGTATTATTTATTATCATTGGTCGTGCCGTATATGGTAACGAAGTTGTACCCTTTTTCTCTATAAATAGAGCTGCTGTGCCTTGGGCAGGCAGTTGTTATAGTGTAAGCACCCCTTTTACTTGTTAATAATAAAGTATATGTATCGAGAAACACACTTCTACTACGTTTGAGTCGAGGACTCTATGAGTTGTTAGCGTCGTTGGAGATAGAGATAGAAAGGAGTGGAAGGAGGAGAGAGGAGAATCCATTGTGGAAGTTAATAGAGGACACAAATCTATTACAATATACCAATTATTTTCAGTGCTGGGGCCCATAGCATGACCAATTCCTCAAGTTTATTTTTCTAAGGTTGAAAACAATGTCAACAAAACATGATATACAATTCTAAATTATGTTAAATACTTATCATCAGTGTATCAAATTATGAATACTCATTAGTATATAATATTGTTTTATCTTACCTCTGTGGGAGTTCTGTTAGTTTACAGTACTGTAGACTGAGAGTCTCCAGTGCAGTTAGTTGTCCTACTACATCTGGTAGTCCTTGGCCGAAGTTGTTGTTTACCATGTCAAGTTCCTTCAGTTTTGTGAGCTGGCTCAAGCTGTAACAACACAGTAATCTTAAGTTAGTTCACATTTTACATTTGTAAACAAACATATCAGTGAGTTGAGGAATGAATAATAATAATAATGCCTTCAGTGTATATACATAGAAAGTTTTATATGTAAAAAAATTAAACAGTAAAAACACGATGATATTAGTTGAAGGGGAGGCTGTTGGGAAGGGTTACGCTGGCGTTGGGGTTTGGTAATCGGTGGCTAGCAAAGTAAGGCCATGCCAATCAAACACCTGTTACTGCGCAATTAAACTTAGTGAGTAGTACTAATCCCCTATCTGTGTCAATGTTAACAATAGAAAGCTACTACTGATAAGCAATGGTTGAAGCTTTTTCTTAGTCTGTAATCAGACTTATATAGTCACCAAGATTTTGAAGTGGACTCATGTTCTAGCTGAGAGCTCCACGTTATATTGTAAGTTTGATTCCAATGTTGTATTTTGATATTACCTTGCAACCAGTGTAATAATTGTTGTAAGAAATCCGATTCTTGTTACTGGCACTCGCTATTTCAGCTAGTTGTTCTTCAGGCCTTTTTGTTGATTATTATTCTTTGCCCAAAACCTTTATTTGTCGGACACTCTACTATCCCCCATAATGCACGAGTTGTACAGTGTATTTTCACTGTAATACTGTGGGATGTGAGTTTTGTATTGCTTTGTTATGCACATATTTTCCATGTCAACAATCATTATCCATTTGAGACATATAATTATATGCAAATATTACATTTTGAGACACTACTTTGTTATAGTCTCTCAGCATTTTATTTAACTTTGGTATCATTATTCAGGAGTACCGAATAATTTGAAACGACAAACAGAGTTATATTTGCTGTCAACAGTTGTACTGCGATTTTTCACAGGATGTAAAGTAGCATGCGCCGTAACAGGAAGGGTAGGTTATATATAAGTTTTCTGAGTTTCCCAATAGTTATGGCTGCCAGTTCGAGAGTGAAAATCAGGTCAACTATAGCCACCAGATACCCAAGACCACTTGACCCACCACCAAACACAAGGAAAAGCGTATTTTATTTGAGGAATCACAACTAACAATACCAAAGAATTTACCACTTTAAAGCAATAGTCCCTATAGCCATAGTGTTCGTACACAATGGTTTTGATTTGTTAGATATTTAAGATATCAATTATCTCCAGTGCTGGGGCCAATAGAATGCCCAAGTTTGTAGTTTTTCATCCTTGAAAGATGCTGTTTTTGATAATTTTTCGAAATATCAACAAATCCAGCTTGATAATTTTTTTTCCATTTTTAATGGGTATAAAGGCTGTGTGGTTATGTGTTTTGAATTTTTGGTGAAGCAAAACTTTGGCAAGCTCCTGGGGGAGTTGGAAAAAATCAGAAAAATCCCAGGGGAGAGTTTAACACACACAAATGAAGTTCTGGTGAAAGTTGAACAGATGCAGACAAACTGAAGGTAAGAGATGGACAGATGTAGACAAAAACTATTGGTGAGAATTAGCAGATGCAGAAAAACTCGTGAGACTCAAACAGATGTCGAATCACAACTCAGTCTAAAAAGTGTTTTAGACAACCTGCGGCACTTAGGTTGGTCAATCTGACTATAAAATACACTATGCCTATTCTGTATATCAGGATTCAAAACATCTCATTGCATACACAGAGAAACCCAACTAAACTCTCTCAAGCCATACTCAACCCCACATGTTATAACAAACAATGAGGTATATACAAGAACAAATATGCAGCAAGCAGTGAGAATCGTGCAGTCCAATTGGACAGTTTCCAAAGTTTGCACAATATAAGAATAAGCTTGGCGGTTAATAGCTATTATGTAGTTCTGCAGCGTCAGCTTGTTTTCCTTTGATTGCTTTTCTGTTTGTTGGTGAGTCATCTTTTGCCTCTTATTGCAGCTACTAATATCAATCTAGTAAGTTTACAATGATCATAGCCAGGTTGGCTTAGTGGTAGAGTGCTCAATTCTTGATGCAACGGGCAGGGATTTGCACCCACCACAACGCAATATTTTTCTGCTTGCCTATTTTTATTGTTTCTAGTTTTTATTCCCATTTGTTTGTACCTGATCGGTCAGTAAATTTATTAGCACTTGAAATAATGGGGCTTGCTCAGGTTTGGTTAGGGGGTACCAATGAGGTTGATGGAAAGCGAGATGGAGAAAAATAATTGGATATAGTTGGGGAAAAGTATAGGTACAAATGCGTTACAATAAATATAACTGGTGCATAGTTTTTGAGATAGCTTGTGCTAAAAAACATATGATTGAAATTTGTTTCTGCATAACAAATATATACAGCTGAGTGCAGTAGAAATTGAATGACGCATTTTTACTATCAATGAGCAACAGCTAATATATACCTTTTACCATTTGCCAAAATGTGGAAAAAATCTGATAACAACTCTTTCTGAGTGTTATTTAACTAGCAAGAGTACAAATGGTAAATAAATTATAAACACTTGTGAACACATGTGACATATAATAAATCAGGACTGTTTAAAATACAATGTCATTAAATGATAACTTTTTTCAGTAATTTTTTGTAGTAGTAATGATGTGTTATTACTTGTGATCCTACTCCTGAAGGATGTATGAAAGGATACGATGATAAGTCTTCAGGACTGTCATCAAAAGGTAAAATACAATTCCAAATTATTGTAAATATAGCAGCATCAGTGCATCACATTATGAGTACTCATTAGTATATAATATCGTTTTATATTACCTCTGTGGGAGTTTTGATAGTTTACAGTATGATAGATTGAGAGTCTCTAGTGCAGTTAGTTGTCCTACTACATCTGGTAGTCCTTGACTGAAGTCGTTGAGTCTCAGGTTCAGATCCTTCAGTTTCGTGAGCTGGCTCAAACTGTAGCAACACAGTAATCTTAAATTAGTTCACATTTTACATCTGTATACAAACATATTACTGAGTTGAGGCATTAAAAATAATAACAATGCCTTCAGTGTACATATATAGACAGTTTTATATGTCAGAACTTAAACTGTACAAACAAGATGGTGTTAGTTGAAGGGGAAGTGTAGGGTATAAACATTGACAATAGATAATGGAGTGTAAACCTTGACCTCAGCCACCGGCAAGCAATTACTGCGGATTGCTGTGTATTTGTTTATTGATTAGTATCCAGTATCAAGTTTTTGTCTATAGTCACTCATAATAACATCAACAGTATAATTAAATAACATTGTGTCTATATGAGGATCACAGTCTTTATACTTATTATCTATTATTTATCAACATCAGTTTATTTTTAATAGTTATGATTACTGCAATTTATTATTACAACTGGTTGATCACTAGTTTCAATGAATAATAGCCATGTTAAAAAAGGCCACGATTTCTTTTAAACACAATTGTAAAAATTTTGGCATCTTAAAAATCTATTTTCCAAGTCGTTTCAAGACATCGATGTCACATTCATTGAATCAAAATAAATCTTATATCAAAATCTGTCTGCCACCTTATCTTGATTCAGCTTCTCCTCAAGTTGTTTTAGGTAGAAAGACTTGTGAAATGTGTCAACAATTTTTTGAAGATTTTTGCAAGTTTTCATACAAGTCAATCAATCGCACTCCAAAATGGAGATGACTGTGCAGCCCAGAGTTCAGAAATGCTCTTCATTTTTCAAAGTCTTTTCATACATTTGTGTCGTTGATTTTTGTCTAGTAACATGAAACTCCCGATGTCTTGCATTACAGAAAGGGCCGTCGTGTCTGTTTCACAAACATCCATGAAACTGAAAGACAATTTGGTTTTCAACTGGGAGATTTCGCTACCCAGGAAAAACTTTTCTTCTATTTAGCTCATGTCTGATGTTAATTCTTGTAGCAGACATTTGATACTGTAACCAGTTGTGCACCACTTTGCCGAATTTCCCCGGATTGGCACCCTAGTAGTTCTCCAGCTTTCTTCATCGATAATATCTGGTAGGCATCGACTGCATCATACATTGCAGGTACGGAGCATTTGCACTGATTCTGTAGCTTCTGTCACAATTTTTAGCTTCTTTTCCAAGCCCATGTTCTCCAATTATTGTCATTCAATTTTTATAGTATCTGTGCATCTCCAGGCTGGTTTATCCAATGATGTTTTCTTATATAAAGAAATACTGCAATAAAGATTCTGCGAGCTCTTGAAAATCCAAGTAGGAAGAAAAACTTAAAAGTGACTGTTGAGGGATTTTCTTGAACATGCCACAAATCGTCAAGTTTGGCAACGATACACCACTTTTCAACATGTCCATTCTGTGTTTCATATTGATGGCTTTTTGTTTTTTTTCCACAGCCTGAACAAGTGGTGTTATATCCGAGTTGTTGCTCCACTTTAAAACATCTTAATCAGAGCTAGTGTTTCATTTTCACACTCTTTTTTACTTTTCTTTGCTAATATTTTTCTGTATTCACAAGTTGTAAAAAGCTTGTCTTGGTGGTGGACGTTTTTGCTGCAGTTGTTCATGCTTTTCATCTATTCATAAGGAAAATATATTTTCACTGTTTTGAATTTGTACATTTTGAGATACACTCCGTAGCCATTTCTGTGCACGGCTTGATTGAACTTAGTTGACACACAGCTACATTCAATAATAATTATATAGAACTGAGTTGTTGTATCTCTGACAAAAAAGCCAATTCTGTCAACACCAAAGATTTGGGGTTCTCCAGAACAAACTGAATAGGTTCTAGGAGCACACTTTCCAAACCGCACAGATTAACTGGGTACATTTAATATTAAATAGCTAGAACCCAGATGTTGCCTCTGTGATAAAAAAGCCAACTTTGTTAACCCCAAAGTCTCTGCAGTTAAATATAAAGAATGAAAAATTATAAAACCTGATATAACTTATTCGATACACAACTAAGGTCAATATTAGACAAATCAAATCCAGTTGTTCTCAGTCTGATGAAAGGGTCAAGTTAACAATGCCAAAGACTTTGCAGACTTGTGAAAAACTAGTTAGGCTATAGAAGTACACCTTCTCTGCAGCCCGAGCTACCTAAGTAAAATTACTAATAAATAATTAGGACGCAGTTCCGTTTCTGACAAAACGTCATTTTTTTCAAAGCCAAAGACAATGCAGTCTCGAGAACTAACTAGTTAGGGTCTAGGAGTGCACCTTCTCCACTGGGAAAAATACTTGAGCACAATAAATAACATATGAAGTCAACCCAGTTAATTCCTTTCTGACGAAAGAGACCATTTTGTCAAGGCCAAAGACTTTGTAGTATTGAGAGCAAGCTGGTTAAGCTCTAGGAGTACACTTTCTCCACATACCAAACTACCGAAGTGCAGAATACTTACAGATAATTAGAACTCAGTTGTTGCCTCCCTGACAAAACCACAGCATAAAAACATATAAGCATTAACTCTAGCCAGAGTGACTGAAGGAGCAACATCTACTGCAACTACTAGGACTATCAGCAGTAAGGCAAAAATTCATAAATAATTATTTTACGCTAGTTGGAAAACTAAACTAGTTATGTTTTGGAAAAGGTGTACTCCTAGAGCCTACAGGGTTTGCTCTGAAGATTGTAGAGTCTTTGGCACGGAAAAAAGTGTCGTTTTTGTCAGAGAAGCAAGGTAGCTTGTGCTAATGAGGTGTACTCCTAGAGTCCAATTAGTTTGCGCTAAAGACTGCAAAGTCTTCGGCATTAAAAAAAATTGCACTTTTTTGACAGAGAAACAAAAAATGGGTTCTAATTATTTATTATTAGTTGTGCTTAGGTACTTCGCGCAATGGAGAATGTGTATTCCTAGAGCCTAACCAGTTTGGTCTCGAGGCTGCAAAGTCTTAAAAATTGCAAAAACTGATTTTTTTTTTGTCAGAAAGGCAACAACTGGGCTCTATTCATTTATTATTAATAGTACTTTGGTAGCTTGTGCTGTGGAGGTGTACTCTTATTTCTATCCAGTTTGCTCTAAAGACTGCAAAATCTTGGACGTTTCATGAAATTGACTTTTTTGTGCGAGAGACAATAGCTGGGCTCTATTTATTTATTATTAATGATGGTGGTGGTGTAGTTTGCTCTGTTCCTCATGATACTTGAACAAATTCTCTCAAGGCTACAAAGAATTTGAGACTGACTGATAAATTTTAAGGACTTACCTGGAAGCAAAGTGAGTTCTACTTATTTACCATTGAGTATTTTTTTGATTGAATTTTAAAAAAAATTGGAGTTTGAAAAAAAATTATTTTGTTGTTATTCGTTATCCCAACTATGTTTTGGTTTCATTTTTAGATTAACATGAATATTAATTCTGGTTTAGTCGTTTCCATAACCCCAAAACACTCAAAGCACCCACAACACCTGCTAAGAGAAAACATGATGTTGCAAAAGAAATGACAACAAAAAACGAGCTTCTGCAAACTGGCTTTTAGCTATAAAGCAATTGTGTAAAGGCATAATTAGAAAATGATGCAGACAAAACTTTAAAGATTGCCAAGTTTCTTGAAGGACAAAAGCAGCATGCAAAAGATTGGATCTTTTCGTTTGCTAAAATATCTCATTATGGAAGTTATTGGCATCAATAGCAGCACTGACGCATTTGGCAATTACTTCGTTCTCTCTTGTCATGATGAAGTGGATGTGAGACAGTTTCAAAGAGTAGTTTGCCAAAGCAAAATAGTTGAAAGCTTCAATCGCTCCAAGTACCAATTACCTTACGTCGTCTTTTATTTGAGTGAGTTTTAAAGCCCCAAAAAAGTGCTTGCTACATCATTAAATGCTTCACCATGAAAAAATCAAGTTTGGGAAATTGCTGCTCGAACAGACAAAATGAAACAGATGTACAAAAAAGAACTCAATTGCAGCTGCGACATCGATAATCTCACTAATTTTACCCAGTGTGCAGTTTTTCCTCATGTCGACATTGTTCAAAGATTCACGCAGCATAGTCATCAAAGATGAGGATAAAACCATCATTATGGCAGGAGTAGGGAGACTTTGTGAATTCGACCCAAATTCTGCTCGTTAGACAACATACAAGATGCGTATGGAGTGTTGGTTAAGAGCCAACAAGGTGAGGTAGGTACAGCCTAATCTTGACTGTTTTATAGTGGTCGGGGGTGCAAGACTGTTGAGCTGTTAGTCAGTCTTTGCACACCTGAGCTGGTCACAGATAAGACTTATGAGGAGCTTCTTCAAAAACTAGATGCTTACTATGACAGCTCAGTCAACAATGTAAATGAAAGTGTGAAGTTTGACATGAGAATGCAGCAGGAGCATGAGTCAATAAATGAGTCTATAGCGGCTATTAGTGAGCTCTCAATCAACTGCGGCTTTGGAAATGGTGACGCCTTGTTCAACCGTTTACGTAACAGGTTGATCACTGGTATAAGAGATGGCAGTATACGCGAAGTTACACTACGAGAAGCTTCAAACGCCGATCCGCCAACGTGGGATAAGGCAAAGAAACTGGTTGTGTCTATGGACAGCATACATCTCTATCCGGGCAGGTCTGGTATAAATTCCACTAGTGTAAACAAAGTAGACGGTGCAAAGGTAAGTCACTATAACTCTAGTTCAAATGCTGATGCTGCCAAGAAGGGTCATGGTTGTTCCAAACAATCTTGCTTCAGGTGTAATGGCAATCATGAGCCTAGAACATGCAGGTTCAAGAATGCTAGATTTCATTTTTGCTCTAGGTTGGTCACATCAGGCCGAGCCTGTAAAAGTATGGCGGATGCGTCTAAAGTGGGGGAAGTAACCGCCGCTGATGGAGAGCAAACAGTAGAAAACTTGTATACTGTGAATGATGGTGGTAGACCCGCATATTATGTAACTGTGAATGTGTGTAATATACCAGTAAAGTTTATTGTCGACACAGGATGTGGAGTTACGCTAATCGACGAGACAATCTACAATACACACTTCAGTGACATTCAACCTAAAAGGTGTAACACTACTCTAAGCGCATATAGTGGTTATGAGATAGAGACAATTGGTGAATTTTGTTCCAGCGTAGAGTATAACAGACAAACTAGTGATAAACTTCGTCTGATAGTGGTAAAAGGTAGCTGTCCTGTGTTACTAGGCCCCGAGTGGTTGTCGGTGATTAAGCTAAACTGGCCAGAGATTGTGTGCATGGTCGTTCCTCAACCCAAGTACAAATTAACTCATTTATTATCGAAGCATTCTTCTGTATTTGCTAGTGGGTCTGATAAAATCAGAGGATACACAGACACCATCACACTGGAACCTGACGGAAAGCCGAAACATCACAAAGCTAGGTCTGTACCGTATGCACTACATGAGGTTGTAGCTAGTGAGGTACAGAATCAAGTAGCTAGTTGTGTACTCAAACCTGTAGATCATAGTGATTGGGCATCGCCGTTAGTCATTGTGACCAAATCATCAGGTAAGGTTCGAATTTGTGCTGAGTATAAGGTGTTACTAAACAGGCAAATTGAAGATCATGTATATGTATTACCTACAATAGAAGACATATTGTCGCAACTAAAAGGAGATAAATTCAGCAAGATCGATTTAGCAAATGCCTTTCTACAGTTACCTGTCGATGAGGAATCACAAAAAGTGCTCACCATGACTACTTTTCCAGGATTGTTTTAACCGAAAAAATTGCCGATTGGTGTAAAAACATCTCCTTTGATGTTTCAACAAGTGATGGACACTATACTGCAGGGGTTAGATGGGTGTGTGTGCTATATCGATGATATATTGATAACAGCAGAAGACGACTCTAATCATTTGCAGTTACTAGATAAAGTACTGGCACACCTGGTTAAACACGGTATTCACGCTAACAAGGACAAATGTAGCTTCATGAAAAATGACGTATGTAATGGATTCCAGTCTGTTACCAAGGACATCCACTTTTCTCGAGTATTGTACCTCTCCCCAATGAATGACAGTGACAACTGTGCAGGGTAACCGAATTACCCGGTAAGGTAAGAGCCCATGGCTCAGGCAAACTGTACAGCGTAGTGCTTGTATAAGTGGCTTTATTCTCAAAGACAAGGTGCTAGAGGGTGTTTAGTCCTCTAGGTTGGCAACATGAGATAGAATGCAAAGAGTAAGACAGTGTGCTCTCTTTTTATAGGAGAGCTAACAAATACAAAACATATAACAATCATAGCACAGGAAGCAAACCAGCCAATACAATCAATATTATAAATAAGTAACCAATCAATTAATGCAACACGGTTAAATAAGGGAGGTGCCAAGTGGCTAAGGGCGGAGTCCTATCTCCTATTGTCCAATCAGTGGTTCTGCAAGGCTCCCAGGCTGTATATAGAGTAGGGTCCAACAAGTTGGTAATCTAGGGGAAGGTACTTCCTGTTCCTGACCTTGACTGAGCTCCTACATACCTTTGGAGATCCTCATCCATGTCGGCCATCTTGTACCGGCCCGGTACAGCTATACCGGATCGGTAGGGGGTCAATACCGGCCCTGCAGGGGTCACTACCGGCCCTGTACACTATGCCACCGGCACAGTAGGACTTTCCACCCAAACAGCTGTTGACCGAACGCTGTGGGTTGAATTCTAGCACATTGTCTCGCAAGGTTCTAGAGTAAACGACCTGTTCACTACTAGTGTTTATCAAAATATACCACACATAGTGTATCTAGGCTACAAAATTAACAAAAGCGGTGAGTCACCAATACCAGAACGAGTCAGTGCTGTACTAAACGCACCTGATCCGACAGGTCGTGAACAACTAAAAACATTCTTAGGCATGGTCAGCTTCTATGCTAAGTTCATCCCAAACAGATAACACCTCTTAGCTCCGTTATATTGCCTGCTGCGTGATGATATTGGATGGAAGTGAACTGCCAACTGTGATGAAGTTGTGCGTGAGGTAAAGTCCATACTTACCAGTGGCCAGACACTAGCTCACTATGACTGTAATAAAGAGCTTCTACTGGCATGTGATGCATCACTGGTTGGTGTTGGTTGTGTTCTCTCACAAATGATTGATGGTGTTGAAAGACCTGTTGCTTATGCATCAAAGACGCTAACCCCAGCTGAAAAAAGTACCCACAGATCGAACGGGAGGTTTTGGGTATCGTCTACGAAATTCAGCGTTTCCAGAAGTATTTGTACGGTAGGAGGTTTAGGCTGATAACTGACCATAAGCCGCTAACAGCAATATTCGGAGACCAGAAAGGAGTTCCCGCACTGGCAGCCCTGAGACTGTAGAGGTGCGCTGTACTTTTAGGTGCTTATGGCTATGAGATAATGTATAGGAGGTCCGAAGAGAACTCAAATGCCGATTGCTTGAGCCGTTTTGTGGTTGAGAAACCAGAGGATGGACAAAATGTTGAGAGCACAGATAACTGCTACTCGGTTGTGTGCGACTTGCCTCTCAATTACAAGGACATTTCCAAGTCTACTAAAGCTGATCCAGTTCTGACCAGAGTTCTAGATTTCATTATAAATGGATGGCCAGAGACAGTTAACGAGGATTTGAAGGTGTTTCAGAGGCGGAAGCTAGAATTGATTTGTGAGGATGGATGTATTCTTTGGAGCTCGAGAGTTGTGATCCCTGACAAGCTCAGGGCACAGGCCTTAGAAGAACTTCACTCACAGCACTTTGGTATAGTGCGTACCAAATCTCTAGCTAGAAGTTATCTGTGGTTTCCAGGCTGGGATTTGGCTATAGAAAGAATGATCAAATTGTGCAGTACTTGCCAGACAGTACAACATGAACCGCCAGCTACAGTTAGACCATGGATATATCCAGACTTACCGTGGTACCGACTACACACCGACTTTGCTACATTCAAGGGCAAAAACTACTTGATATTGGTGGATTCACGTTCTAAGTGGCCAGAAACAATAGAGATGTCTTCCACCACTAGTGCTGGTCTAATACTAGAGCTACAAAGAGTGTTCAGTACTCATGGCTCGCCTGCTATACTCGTAACTGACAACGGACCACAATTCGTTAGCAGGGAGTTTGAGGCGTACTTACGATGAAATGGTATCCGTCACTGTACGTCACCACACTATCATGCTGCATCAAATGGGCAGGCAGAATGAACTGTACAGACAGTGAAAGGTATGCTAAAGAAGATAACAGCTGACAACAAGGACACCCCTGGACTCATATCGGATTATCTTCTAAACTACCGTAACACTACTCATCCGTTGACTGGTAGAAGCCCAGCCGAGCTACTTATGAAACGCCAGCTTTGTACTCGCCTATCACTAGCAAAACTTGACAAGACACAAAAGATAAAATCTAGTCAAACCGACAAGGTCAGAGACCATGGCAGAGGTTTTAAGCCATCACAAACCGTGCGTGTAAAATCAAACACTGGGCTACATGAACATGGCAAGATAGGTAAAGTGCTAGGTCGCAACCGATTTCTAGTTCGTGTTAGAGGCTGTATCAAGTATACGCATATCGATCACTTCCAGCGTACAAAAGAGGTAGATGACTAACAAACAGTTCATTTAATGACATATTATGCCTGTTTAACATTCTTGTGTGTTACCGTTGTATTTCTTGTTTTGTTTATTAAATAATATGTAGTATGCATATGCTTATGTTTGTGACATTACTAATTAGTCATGGAGGAGTTGTCACGTCTTGACAATTAGGGAAGCTCCCTTTTTACTGCATTGCTATTGGTTACTTGTCTACTGATGACTCATGTTATGTTGCCAGCTAGATTGCTGCACTTTTTGGCTGTACACTGTTTAACTTGGTTGTGTGCTAATAAATAGAGATGCATGTATTGCATAGGCATCTTTTCAGTAACAATACATAACAGTAAGAATCTTCTGATACCAATTAAAAAACATAAAAAACGCTAAAGAATGTGCGCTAGGTGTGATGACTTACAGGGAAAAGGGGAAAAACGGTTTCCAATGGAAACAGGTATCACCATGTTGTCTTCCTATCCACATCAAGCAGTAAAGAATGGCCGAAAAATTGCAGTCAATGAAAACAAAATGAAGGGCCGTCAAACTCGATTGTAAACCAGGACATTGTTGATTTCATGAATGATGACTTTGCAGAGTTTGAAAAAGTTATCAGCTTCGATGATACCTATTTATATTACATTGTTTTCAGTGTTTGTTGTTAAGTCATTATTTTTATTCACAATTATAAACACTTCATTCAGTTCTTATAAAGTTTATTCATTTCTAGTACCAATGTCTGCTGAAAACTTGGATTTATAAAAATACTAGCAGAAATACCCGGCATTGCCCGTAGAGATGACATAAAAAGTGTGAAAGCCTAGTTAGGCAGATCAAGAGGGCTAGTGTTATGGAGTTGCTATGCAATTTAGAAATGCCGGTTGTCTTGAGAATGCTCGATTTGTCCACATGTTTCAAGCATTATGTAATTGGCCTCAATTTTTACCAAACTTGCTGTCAGAGCATTTAACATTTCTTGGAAATTTTTTGTCTGCACTAATGATTAACTAATGGTCGCATGGGTGCCGCAACTTCGCTTTTGCTTCTTAACATAATTGAATCTTTGAACATAATTAAACAGCATCTGCAGAAGTACAACGGTTGTTCCAAGAGACACATTGCTCTTCCTATAGCTCACCACCACCCATAACAGCAACTTGCAAAAAACTTCGACTTCTCTTTTGTAAGAGATGAAAGCACACCTTTTTCATAATAGCTCAAGTCTAGATATTCCAGGAGGTAAAAATCTTTTTTGTAAGGTTTATGTCCCCGGAAAGTATTTCGTCATAAAGCATGAATTGTGTTTCCAAAAATTCAACGAACCGCTTTGCTGTAGTTGCGCATTTAGTGAAAACCCAACTCAAAACATCTGCTGGATATTCAAGTGCTTGTAAGTAGTAATATATGAGCAGATCTCCCTACCAAGTGTTTTTTTGTGGATTAGACCTTGGAGTTTAGACAATAGGTTACGGCGTTGGATGAATTCGCCGAGTTTATATTGTATTTTACTTGAGGGGTACTTGAGTGGCATTTGAATGGCGTTTAAGTGGCATTTGAGTTTTGATTATTTTTTTACTTAATTTGAACTTTTAAATTTTGAATGTATGGCATTCAAGTTTTGATAATCTTGTACATAATTATATACATAACTTTGACTCATAGAGCATCTAGATTTTGAATGTATGGCATTTAAGTTTTGATATTTTTTTGTAATTCGACTCATTATATCTACATTGAATAAATACAGTAATTAAAAATGAAACAATATGTGAATATATACATTTATTGTGCAATAAGTAGGGAAAATTTCATATAATATAGCTAGAGTCAGTAAATATTAAATAATACCAAACACTACAACTTGTAATGACAATCAATACATAAGCTTTTACTAAAAACTATCTTGAAAACCTTCAAAACATGATCCCAAATGGAAAAAAATGGATAAAGTTAGATATTCATCTATTTGTTTACATCTACAAAAAAGAGGTATTTGGTGAAATATTTTTTCGATTTATTCAATTTTCATCTAATTGTACAAATTTACAAAAAAACAGGGTATTTGGTAAAATATTCTTTCATTTCATTAAATATTCATTATTTTTTTGCAAAAAAGAAATCACCCTTTAAATGGTTAAATTTTATCTGTTTGTATATCTTTACAAAAAACAGGGTGTTTGGTAAAATATTTCCTTTACTCTATTCAATTTTTATTAATTTTTTCAATAATTGCTTAAATATACATTATTCACTATTTTCTTATTCTAATTGTACAAATTTACAAAAAAACAAGGTATTTGGTAAAATATTCTTTCATTTCATTAAATCTTCATTATTTTTTTTGCAAAAAAAGAAATCATCCTTTAAATGGTTAAATTTTATCTGTTTGTATATCTTTACAAAAAAAACAGACTATTTGGTAAAATATTTCCTTTATTCTATTCAATTTTCATTAATTCTTTCAATAATTGTTTAAATATAAATCATTCATTATTTTCTTATTATTAGGTGAGCAACCTATCATACAAAATTAGTTTCTTGAGTGAGGGTTTTATCCTGCATTTTCCTTTTGAATTTTTTTCAAAAATTTACCATTTTTTTCAAAAACAATCATTTATATATACAATTTCCATTATTTTTTAAACAGAACAATTCCTATCTCTGAGAGGTTGGAGATATTGGGGTAGAAAACTTAGACATGATGATGAGAAGACTATGAATTTTCCCGTTTAAGAACAAACCATTTTCGATGGCAATTTCAATTCGGAAAACTAAAACAATGCAATTTGTTTTTCAAAATGCAATCATCAGAAAGCTTTTGTCATGATGAGGAGGAGGTTATGGATTTACCCATTGAAGAACAAACCATTTTTGATGGCGACTTCAATTCTAAAAACGAATTAGAACTGAAGCATGTAGTATTACGTAATCATTTTTTTAAAGAAGAACAATCCATTTTTGATAGCAACTTTAATTCTAAAAACTAAATCAATGTAACTTTTTTATTCTTTGTCTCCCATGAAATTGTTCAAAACGAATTAGAACTGAAGTATGCGGTATTACATGATAATTTTTTTAAAAAAACACATCAAAATCGACAAATTACTCCTCTAGATAGTTCAAGTTTACAATATTTGAGAATTAATCACAATAGAAACATTAAGCCTACTTGATAAAAAAGAATTTGACTGTTAAATTTAACTAATTGATTCAATGTTATTATTTGGATCTTTTGAAAATAAACATTTCAATGAAAACATCATATTTAGTCTTTGACACACTTGAAACCATTTTCCAGTAAATTTTACCAACAATATTTCAGAAATTTTTACTAGATATTTAC
Organism: Cryptosula pallasiana; assembly: GCA_945261195.1. NCBI lineage: Eukaryota > Metazoa > Bryozoa > Gymnolaemata > Cheilostomatida > Cryptosulidae > Cryptosula > Cryptosula pallasiana. Next base: position 11,425,759 of record OX183136.1, on the reverse strand, counting down.
AAAAAAAAATGAGGTATTTTGGTAAAATATTCTTTTATTACATTCCTTTTTAATTTTTTATGATTTAAAACAGGGTTTTATTACAAAGTTTTTTTGTTTTTTCAACTTTTTAAAAAAATAATCATTATAATATATAGTTTTCGATATTTTTTTAAAAAAAATAAATATATATAGCGATTTTCACTTTATATTCTTTTATTCCATTCAATTTTCAATAATTTTTTGAGTGAGGATTTTATCCTACACCTTCCTTTTAAATTTTTTTATTTTATTTAAAAAATAATCATTGAAATATATAGTTTTCGATATTATTTTAAAACAATGTGTATATATATATATATATATATAGAGTTTTTCACTTTATATTTACAAAACTTTGGTATTTGGGAAAATATTTTTTATTTCATTCAATTTTCAATAATTTTTTGAGTGAGAATTTTATCCTACACAATCCTTTTAAATTTTTTATGTTTCAAAACAGAGCTTTATTACATTTTTTGAACTTTTTAAAAAATAATCATTGAAATATATAGTTTTCGATATTTTTTTGATTTTTTTGTACTTTTTAACTTTTTTAAAAACTGTCAAAAAATCACCAAATTACCTCTCTAGTTGAATAAAATTTACAAGTAAATAATTGTAATAGAAAATACCATATCTAGTTTTTACATTCATAAAACTGTTTTATATTAAATTTTCTGTAATACAAACTACTATAGCTTACGATATCAATGGTTACAAAGCGCTTTTCTTGAACAATATCTTCCTTGATATTCTTCTGGTATATTATTAGACCCAGGGAGGAACTCTTGTATTCCGTATTCTCTGTGATCCAATAATTGACTAAAATACAAAAGTTATTCATTATATAAATAAATTTTACCGAATTTAAATTTTACTCTTAGCTACATTAGATAGTTTACATTATATATAACAGGAAAATAACTCACTGAGTTACATCATTCAGCTCAATATTTCTTAGGGAAAGTTCTTTACTCTGTTTTCTTTTTACGATATAATGGACTAAAATAAAAAATGATGTATTAGTATAGTATGATTAAAATTAATGTAAAATAAATATAAACTTTTGTTATTTTTTCAACTTCTATGTAAAAGAAATACACTGATTACACACGAAAAAGTCCTTTTTTTCATTTGGATTCGGAATGTATAAATATAAATATATATATATATATAATTTTAAAAATGTTTTACAACAAACACTCATGAATAAGTCATTTATGTGATAAAACGTGTTATTTACGTAAAAAATTAGGCATTTTTGTAAAATAATTATAACCTTTTGTGATTTTTTTTAAACTTTTATGTAAAAAAATACACTGTTTGCACAAAAAAGTCCTTTTTTAATCCGAAATAGATATAATTTAAAAATGTTTTACAAAAAATGTTTATGAATTGATCATTTATGTGAAAAACTAAACATTTTTGTAAAATAATTATACCCTTTTGTTATTTTTTAAACTTTTATGTAAAAAAAATACACTGATTGCACAAAAAAGTCCTTTTTTTAATCCGAAATAGATATAATTTAAACATGTTTTGCAAAAAATGTTTATGAATTGATCATTTATGTGAAAAAATAAACATTTTTGTAAAATAATTATAACCTTTTGTTATTTTTTAAACTTTTATGTAAAAAAATACACTGATTGCACAAAAAAGTCCTTTTTTTAATCCGAAATAGATATAATTTAAACATGTTTTACAAAAAATGTTTATGAATTGATCATTTATGTGAAAAACTAAACATTTTTGTAAAATAATTATAACCTTTTGTTATTTTTTAAACTTTTATGTAAAAAAATATACTGATTGCACAAAAAAATTCTTTTTTTAATCCGAAATAGATATAATTTAAAAATGTTTTACAAAAAATGTTTATGAATTGATCATTTATGTGAAAAATTGAACATTTTTGTAAAATAATTATCACCTTTTGTTATTTTTTCCAACTTTTATGTAAAAAAATACACTGATGACACAACAAAATCCTTTTTTAATTCGAAATATATATATAACTTAAAAATGTTTTACAAAAATGTTCACAAATTTATCATTTTAAGGGGTTTTTCATTGTAAGAATCCACAAAATTTTCACAAATCAACTTTTTTTAAATTATGGTAAAAATTAATAAAACTTACCTATAGTGATATGAATCCCTTGAGTTATAGATTAGCTTCTTGAGAGTTTGTTCTCCACAGTCTTCTTTTTCAGCATCATCGAAGTGGTTGAGAAAATCCTCAGATTTTGGATTATCAGCCAGTTCCGAGGCTTGGACGAAGGCTTGATGAGCTGCGAGTACACTGATGTTGTAGAAAATTGAATTGTCTGCGTTTCGACTCAGACCCTTGAACAAAATCACTCCAAATCTCTCCGATGTCACAGCAGAAGCTATTTGAAGAGGAATGCGCATATCTCCGATCAGTAATTCTTCATCTACAACACTTCTGTATTGAACTAGAAGAGTCTCTTCATTTCCATTCCATCGTCTGTCAGATTTTGCTATAACTTCAGGGTTTTGGAAACATATGACACTATCTGTTGGGAAATCCTGAAGATTAGCTACCTCGAAATAAGCATTGATTTGTCGCATACTTTTTCCTGGTAATACATCAAACGCATTCTTACACCTCAAAGTAGTTCCTGTTTCTGTAGCAGCACGAAAAATTGCTTTTCCTGTCTTTTCAACACCCATGTAGATCAAAACCAGTGGTCTTATTTGCGAAGCTTCATTGACAAGTAATCCTGCTGCTAATGGAATAGTGCTCTTCACTCTAACTACCTTTCCATCCTTTTTATAGTTGTAGATGATGGTACAGTTCGTTTCATCATGGAGCTCAACGGTTAACACCTGCATAACTGTAGGTATTGGTAAATCTTCAACTTTGACTATGTTTTCAATGTTTCTTCTGGAAGCTGGAGATAGAGTACTTAACAGAGAGGCGCTTTTGATGATGAGAGTTGCCAGAGTATTCAGACTGGCGCTTTGAAAGGGAATCGTAGTGCGTTGAAGAAGTACATTGTCATCAATCACCTTCTTATCTTGTGAAGGTTTTGGATCTTTATTCTTCAGTTGTTTTGTAATGATTTGTGTCGACATTCTAAAAGATAAAGTAAAAATCCATGTTATGATTTTTTGATTTCTTTTTCAAACCAATTTGAAGATATATATACATATATATATATATATATTTACTCAATATCATACCACTGTTAGTATCTAAATCGATAAAAATTAAATTTATACTCAATCAAGTTGACTTACCTCCAAACAGAAAAGTCCTTCTAGCAGTTGTAGTAGATGATGTTGTAGTAGATCTTGCTCCTTCAGTTGCTAATGTTGAAGTGACTGCTTTCTGTGTAAAAACAGTGCTTCTTATATAGCTGAAATCATGCCATTTATCATAAGGTTAAATTAATGAAACATTGTTTCTACGGAAGAACACCAATGCTTTCGCGGGAATAAATAATTTATTTTCACGCGAATACAAACCAATGCTTTCGCGGGAATAAACATTTTATTTTCACGCGAATGGAAACTGTTGCTTTCGCGGGAATGAATACTTTATTTTCACGCGAATACAAACCAATGCTTTCGCGGGAATAAACATTTAATTTTCACGCGAATGGAAACTGTTGCTTTCGCGGGAATGAATACTTTATTTTCACGCGAATACAAACCAATGCTTTCGCGGGAATAAACATTTAATTTTCACGCGAATGGAAACTGTTGCTTTCGCGGGAATGAATACTTTATTTTCACGCGAATACAAACCAATGCTTTCGCGGGAATAAACATTTTATTTTCACGCGAATGGAAACTGTTGCTTTCGCGGGAATGAATACTTTATTTTCACGCGAATACAAACCAATGTTTTCGCGGGAATAGATAATTTATTTTCACGCGAATGGAAAGCGTTGCTTTCGCGGGAATGAAAATTTTATTTTCACGCGAATACAAAGCAATGCTTTCGCGGGAATCAATATTTTATTTTCACACGAATGGAAACAGATGCTTTCGCGGGAATAAATATTTTATTTTCACGCGAATACAAACCAATGTTTTCGCGGGAATAAATAATTTATTTTCACACGGATAGAAACTGTTGTTTTCGCGGGAATAGAAATTTTATTTTCCCACGAATACAAACCAAAGCTTTCGCGGGAATCAATACTTCATTTTCACGCGAATGGAAACCATTGCTTTCGCGGGAATAAATATTTTATTTTCCCGCGAATACAAACCAAAGCTTTCGCGGGAATCAAAACTTTATTTTCACACGAATGGAAACCGTTGCTTTCGCGGGAATCAATACTTTATTTTCACACGAATGGAAACCGTTGCTTTCGCGGGAATAAATAATTTATTTTCACGCGAATACAAACCAATGTTTTCGCGGGAATAAATAATTTATTTTCCTACGGATAGAAACTGTTGTTTTCGCGGGAATGGAAATTTTATTTTCCCACGAATACAAACCAAAGCTTTCGCGGGAATCAATACTTCATTTTCACGCGAATGGAAACCATTGCTTTCGCGGGAATAAATATTTTATTTTCCCGCGAATACAAACCAAAGCTTTCGCGGGAATCAATACTTCATTTTCACGCAAATGGAAACCGTTGCTTTCGCGGGAATAAATATTTTATTTTCACGCGAATACAAACCAATGTTTTCGCGGGAATAAATAGTTTATTTTCACGCGAATGGAACCCGTTGCTTTTGCGGGAATAAATATTTTATTTTCACGCGAATGGAAACCATTGCTTTCGCGGGAATAAATAATTTATTTTCACACGAATAGAAACCAATGTTTTCGCGGGAATAAAGAATTTATTTTCACGCGAATAGAAACCAATGCTTTCGCGGGAATAAATAAGCTATTTTCACGCGAATGGAAACCGTTGCTTTCGCGGGAATAAACAATTTATTTTCACGCGAATACAAACCAATGCTTTCGCGGGAATGAAAGATTTATTTTTACACATTCACCTATATAAGAGACAACGGTTTCAGACAGAAAGCATCCAGTTCAACAACAGTGAGCAAAGGAGCAACATCTATCTACTACATCTTCCATTGCAACTACTAAGAGTTCTCTCTTCATAAAGGTAAAACTTAAATTCAAATATTTCCGCTAGCTAACACAACTATCTGAAGGCTTTATGACATATCTATCTTTAAATTGGTTATAAAGAATTGAACCAATTTTTTCTGTTTTTTTCAGAATGAATACTCAAGTCGTAGAAAGTCAACCATTGTATCTAAAGTCGGAATCTCAGCCTGATGAAAAGGTAAGAATTAATAAAAAATACTATTTAACACCTGTTGAACACCTTTAATTATTTTAGTTATCTAATTATCACTTGTATTTTAGAACAATGCAACAACAAATCCAATCTACTTAAAGGACTTCCTTCCAGAAATGTATCATAACTATGTGATAAATAATGATGTTGTTGAAGAAAAAGCTGTAGAACGTTTGACATTTCAAGTTATAATATTCTGTATAACTCAACACATGATGAGTATGGGGATGTGTTGTAAGAAACGTGATATATCTACAGAACGTTTTGATGACATTATAAAAAACAGTTTCGAAATCGTTTTGTCAATGGTGGAAGTCGTTAATATTAATAATTTTTTAAAAGAAATTGAAAGAAGTGCTTGGAATCAAATAGTTTTCAAAAAATTATACAACATGACATGGAACAAAAAAACTTTTTATAAATTCAGAAAGCATATTTATAATTATGTCCAAATAGATAAAGCTCTATCCTCTTCTGTAGGTATTTTAGAATTAATGTTGGAAGCGTTTCATACATATTTATGAAAAATTTTTAGTTGTTTTTTATTATTTTACAATATTTTGTTCAAACTATTATATTTTATTTCTTACCAATTTAGATGTTAAAAGCGGTATAATATTAAGTAAATACATATATATATATATTTGAATGCATCCTTTGTTGTCTGTCTCCACATCCCAATAGTTTAATAAGCACATTCTCAATCTACCATAACTCTATGATCTTAACTGCTTTTGGCATAAATACATATATATATATATATATAAGACACTCTAAGTAATAAATACACTCTTAGCCACTCATGCAAATATTACCCTTTTATTTTTAGAATGTTATGGATGCTCTTTCTGAAGAGCTCCTTAGCACAGATCCATATCCAACAGAAAATAAAATGAAAAACGGCAAAACAACTCCTAAGAGAAGGAAAACTGCTCCAAAAAAGCGAATAGTAAGGAAACGAAAACAAACAGTGAGAAAACAAACTACTTCCGTTGATAAGCAAACAATGGAGAGCGCAGCTATAACTCATTTAACAGTTGAATGTCTCAACGAAAGGAGAGCTAGGGAATTAGAAAAGTCTAAAGGTTCTCAAGTGATTGACTCACCAAAAGTTCCGATTTGCAAAACATTTGAAGATCTTCCTATCCCAAGCATTATGCGAGTGACTGGTGTGATACATCCATCAAGTAAGGAGAAGTGTAGATATTCTCAAGTACACTACCATGAACCTTCAGATATAAATGAACTCGAACCCAAAATACTCCTCTGTCCAGTTGAAATAGCTAAAAACTTCAACTGTGATAATTACCCCCCTCCGTTTAACGTTGTATATTTGGGTAGAAAGGGAAAACCAAAAAATAAAAACGTTCTTTGGTACGATGTCAGACGTGTTAGCAGACATCCTCTAAGCAAAAAGAAAGCTGAAGAGGAATCACTATATTTTAGTACATTGACTAAATGTCAGCTCAAACGCTTCTTGAACATCAACACCCTCAATAGTTTTCAACCCGGCGCTATTTTTCCTTACCAAGATGTTGTTGATAGATTCGTTCCTCATCGATTTAAAGGAGGGCAGTCGAATGTAATTTGTATCCGTTATAGCATTGAACAATGTGGAGAAACGCTGTTGAAGACGCTCGTCATACCAGACAAATATGCTTCAGAAGCTAACAAATATACTCCAGGTGTGATGATCTACAGAGGAAAAACAACCCACGGAAAATTTAAGACAGAATACGATCTTTCATTTTGCTCTCCATACCGTCTCGGTCGAATGTATTGGCAACAATATTGTGATCAAGCAAAGCAAAACAAAACAGTATTAGAAATTGATGATGATGATGAACTTGAAGATTTTCTATGTGGAGACTTTGATGATTTTGAGACAGGATATGTTGCTGAAAAAAAATGATGAGTGTTTTAGTGATGGATAGACTCTAATTCAAAAAACAAGTTGGACAATGTGACTTGGTGAGCTATTTCCCTTTTCTATATAATGTAAACTATCCAATGTAACTAAAGCTATAATTCAATTTCATGTAATTATTTTAAATTTTTTTTCCTACTTATTACACAATAAATGTATATATTCACATATTGTTTCATTTTTAATCACTGTATTTATTCAATGTAGATATATCTCCTCTCTCCTCTCTCCTCTTTTTATCTCTCCTCTCTCTCTCAACATACTCTCTCCTCTACCAAATACTCCTCTCTCCTCTCTTGCAGTTATTTCCCAAATACTGTAGATTTTAACCATCTAGAGGTCTAATTTGGTAATTTTCCAACATATTTTATAGCATTTAATATACTTATTATGTAATAAATGTATATTATTCAATGTAAATGTAAATATATCCATAAATATGTACATAATTATCCATATATACATAAATGTATAAAAACTAAAAAAAAATCTCTCCTCTCTCATCTCTCCTCCCCCCTCTCTCCAGAAGATTTTCCCTACTTATTATGTAATCAGGTATATAATCATATAATTTTCATTTTTGATCAATATATTTGTTCAATGTAGATATATCTCCTCTCTCTATGTAGATATAAATATAGCCATAAATATGTACATAACTAACCATATATACATGAATGTATAGAAAACTAAAAACTCTCTCTCCTCTCTCTCCTCTCTCATCTCCCATCTCTCCTCTCTCCTTTCTCCTCTCCCCTCTCTCTCAAGATACCATATGAATTCGAGTTATGTAAAAAAGTTATCAAAACTTGAATGCCATACATTCAAAATCTATATGCCATATAAGTTCAAATTAAGTAAAAAACTAATCAAAACTCAAATGCCACTCAAATGCCACTCAAGTACCCCTCAAGTAAAATACAATATAAACTCGGCGAATTCATCCAACGCCGTAACCTATTGTCTAAACTCCAAGGTCTAATCCACAAAAAAACACTTGGTAGGGAGATCTGCTCATATATTACTACTCTTGTATTTTCACTTTCTATATCAAAACATTTGCTTATTAACTACGCAACCCACTGGTCAATATTGTGCGAGATTTTATAGTAACTGCTGCATGTTACTCCGGTAGCCAATTATACTACCTCTAGACAGGTAGAGTTGCTCATCTGCCTAGACAATCTTGCGGTCAGATCGGCCTCATAAGCGTATGCCCTTCAGCGTATCTGCCTAAAGGTATGCCCTGATAGGCAGGCATCTGCCGGACAAGTTTGTTTTTCTCCTACCACTTGTCAGTCAATGCTAATGCTACCAGACCTAGTAGGACGTCAGAGCAGATTGCCTTCTTGAGTAGTAGAGCTGTATGTTTGCGCAGAACTCAAGTATAAAACTTGAATGAGTGTGAGTTTTATTTGTTCTTAGAAAGAATGTACCAGCTGTGCCTCTCCAAATACACCGAGAAGTAAGAGGCTCAACAGCTGTATTTATATAAAAGGTTTACATAACATTTCTTCGTGTAACAGGTCGCCTTAGTAAAACATACAAAAGAATGGTGGGCTAGTATGCAGCAACGTAAATGCGTATAAGAATAGCTTTAGTGATACATGGAAGTGGCTACTAGAAGAAAGGGGTACAGTATGCATGTCATGTACACAGTTTGAGATTGCAAGTAAGAAAGAGCAGCTATCGTAGCAGCCAATGTTCATGCTCAGTTGTCCTCTAGTAGCTATGAGTACTCTATAACAATTTGATAACAGCAATAGGCAGTGTACAAGTGTTACCAAAGGAATAGCTGGAGTCCTTTCTTCTACAATATCTTGAAAATGTAATTGAAAATGCTGCATCAACTATGTAAATAAATCAGCAAAACGTGCGCTGTTCACTTTGTGGCAGTCACTGAGAAATTGTAACCATAATTCACATTCATTTTTAGTTACTTTGAATTTACATAAGCATTGCGGAGTTGGAAGAAAATTGCTTGGAATAATTGAGCTAGTTCTTTATCGTTGCATGCTGAGCTGCAGGAAAATTCAAATATCGTTAAACTTAACAAACGGGGTAAAAACTTTGCACCAATCAAGGATTAGGCTCCTCAAATGACTTTTTTGTCTTTTTTATGCAATTTTTGTCAAATGTTTTTCATCTGTTATCAACTGTCTAACGTTGATATCTCAACTATATTGATTATTAACAATGTTGAGGAGCGATATGTTGATTAATTATTATTAAATGCAGGAGTAGTAGTAAAAACAAAAGTTATTTAAAAACTTTTACTCAGAAATATTGTAAGTCTTTAAACCTATACCCGTTTTGGGCGGCTGTTGTAGACCTACTCATGAATATTTCTTTCAGGGTAAGCAACTTTTAAAAACAAATAAAATAAATGGGAAAAAAACTACTGCTGAATCAAGCTAGGGGAAATTGAGAAACACTCTGATACACTGGGTTCCTTATGATCACCTTTTTATTGTAGTATATATCATTGTTTTGTATGCATTTCCAGTATTGCTCATTCATTGTTTGTCACTATTGCTATGGTACACTATGGTTTTTATTCAGAAGTTTCAATGCTTATTTTATTTAACCGTATCATATTCTTATCTCAAACTGATGAATATGATAATGGCAAATAACTTTTATGAACAGGGAAGAGATGAAAATATATAGCAGTGCTAACATTAATGAGCAGTATTCAGTTACAGTGATAATAACTAAAAGTTATTTCTAAAGGAAAAAGAAAAACAACTACCTTCACACAACAATAATAAGGGTAATACTTATTAACAGTAGTAACGTGAATAACAATAATGTTAATAATAATCAATGACATTTATCTCATTAATAATCTTTTTGTTATCGATATTCATTTTACTGAATAGGAACTATTATTTATTACTATAATTATTATTATCATCATCACCACCACCGCCGCCGCCACCACCACTACCAATCATTGCCATTGCTATTGCCATTGCAATTGTTATTGTTATTGTTATTATTGTTATTATTATTCTCAGATGCATGCTTAAAGGGACAGTCTACAGAGAAAGCCAAAAATGACATTTTTTATGCTAGTTTATTTGATATTGGAATGGTTAGGTAGCACTAATTTAATACATAAGCTACCAAATGACAGTGATTTTCCCAATAGGGGACCAAATTTTATTGTAAAACTTTCCAAAAGTATAAAAATAACAGTATAAAACTGTCAAGTTTGCACAAAACTATTTTGAATTTCGCGCTGTTAGAAATATCGCCAAAGACTCGTTACATTGTTGTCTATAACGAGGGTACACCCTGCACAGACATAGCGTACATTCAACTTGTGCGACATTAGTAAGCCACCACCAGAGCGCGACTGTGAGTGACCCCCTAATATGACGGGACCGGCTTGCATGCCTCGTCATTATTACACAGATACTTATCAGCATTGTGGCTATTCCACATTAGGCTATATCAGCAATCCGCATGAAAACTATCATCGAATATTATTATTATTATTAATAATAATAAGCGCTATTACTGCATATCTATTGGTATTATGTATGATGTTGTTATGATTATGAAATAAAAATATCAAAAATATTATTAGCATTTGTTTATTTAGTATTATTATTATAAGAATAATACTACTAAATATTAATTCTAAAATAATACTAAATAATAATATTATTAATTATAATTTTATAAAAATAACTGGCAAAAAAATTAATTATTACGGTTTCAGCAATGAATGGCCCCTAATAACTAAAACTATTTAATACTTCAATGTTTTTTTAGTAGTCCACAAAGCAAAAATACTTGAATTGGTGAAACTAAGGGTGTAATAACACTGGAAAATGATAGCTTGACAATTAAATCGTATAAGGAAATTAATGCGTTTGGGGTGTACGCCAATCCCGGTGACGAACCAAACAATGTATTACCGATATCCCAAAATGCGATTTCACATTTTCCCTTAAATCTCACAACCTAAAATGTTAAAAACAACAAGGATACTCCCTTATTTATTGTTGCTGTTATTCAAAGTTTGTATCAAAATTTAGTTTTCTCTGTAGACCATCATTTTATTAATATAAAAAAATAATAACAGTTACTTGAGCATAAAAATGACAATGCAAGAGGAGATTGGTGTTTATTATTTATTATTTTTGTTATTATTAAAACTAACTATTTTTTTGTGGTTATATGTTGTGACGGATTTATGCAAGCATGTGTGAGAGGACGGATTCGCCAGGAGTTACCCTGCCTTACCTGATGAAGATGATGTATTCAGTCACCTAGCAACAGAGACTGGCCTGTGGACCATTGACGATGGAAACTTTCTAGCTAAGCCTAGGAGGAACCTCAGGCTAAGGAATGTTCCAGTGACTGACCGCGTGACGTTAATTAGCTGCGTGATCGTTCAGGCATGCGCCTTGGATTACTGGTTTCTATTACACATGTTAACCTTGTTTCTAAGTAGCCAATCGTCTTGTATTACTGTTAATCAATTGCCTTTGTGTATTTTCAACTTCATGCCTTTTATATAAACACTGGTGTAAGTTGCTCAGGCATTCAGAGCTCTGGAGTAGTTGTGTTAAGAGTAGAACTGTGCAACGTGGTGTAATCATTTGCTGTAGTATATTGTAAATTGTTGTCTAATGTACCAGGATTGTCAATAGCACTTCGAAACGTCTCTCACTGTTTGTACGTATTGTATCTTGCTCGAGAATATATTATTTTATTATTAACTACAACTCTCCTTATGCTGAACACTTGCAAAGTAGAAAACACTTGTAAATAATTAATTAACTTAGAAAATAACTACACTCTTTGTAATTGTTACAAGCTCTCTGCATCATTCAATCGAAAGGTAAAGTGCTGAGTTAACGCTGGTAAAAGTCATCAATTGCTGAACTCATGCACGTGCTTAGTCAGCAGAATTGTTTGGACGCCGGATCTAATTCTATCATGTAACAGATTCTCGTATTGTTAAAGTTGTCCCGTGTTGAGAGGGATCGACTAATTAATTGATTAAGTGCCGGTTGTGAGCTGAATTATACTACGGTTAGTAGAAGCCACAACACAGAGTTGTTAGTGCCGAAGGCTAGTCGGCTCCCTACCATTTGCCCTAGCTCTCAATAAAATAGGAAGGCTTAAGTAGACAGTGGTCCGGTGAAGGTCGTATACAAACAAGTGTACACAAATCGTTTGAAATATTGTGATTATCATTATAATAATTATTTTAATAACAGCCCCAGGCTTCAAATAAAATTGCTAATTGCTATATGAGGCTGGCATAACCAATGAGATAATGTAGGATTGTGAAAGACAAGTACAGTTTATTGGTGAATTGGTGAAAAAGCATTTATAAAATTTAACAAAGCTAGCAACTATAGCGAAACAATGCTGTTGGGAGCACATTTGTCAATACTTGACTTGCTGTAGTCACTGACGATTAATCAAAAGGATGCAGCATGACACGAAAGGCAAAAGATTATGGCCGAGTATAAGTTGGCGCAACTGATAAGAATGAGGTTTCTATTGAGAATATTGTTGCAATTTTCTAGAAAAATAAAATTTCAAGAGCGTTATAGCCTAAAGAAAGAAATGACGACTCTGAACATGTATTTGTAAATGAAATTGATTTAGTAGAGCTGGATTTTTAAGCTAACATTGCAAAAGCGGACTTACATTTATATATTAGATTGCATACCTTTCACTTATTGTATTATGATAAATAAATAATTGAATAAGTATAACAAAGTTCGCAACTCAACAATGTAAATCAAGTCTCGCAATGGCCAACCAACATATTGTAGTGGTTTTCCTCTTTTCATTACGAACGCAACGGCATCCACTCCTTCCTGACACTAGCAACTGTTTTGTGGTCCGCAGCCAGGACAAATCACACGGAGTTTACACGAATAAAACACTTTATTATATCACTCTGTTTCGCAACATAATAAATTTATAGCACAGGAGCCCACTAAACTTTATCCTCTCTTTTCTGCAGCAGCTCCTTGTATAGGAGAAGGCAGGAAATCTCACCACCCTTCTAGGGGTGAGCCAATGACAAACAGCGATACAAAATGTACGCGAATAATAATAGATACTATTAAATACAACAATATAGTAAACCGATGGGAGGAGCAAGCACATGGCAGAGTAGCTCTAGGTTCCTTTCTCGCTCTTTGTGCGGTGGTGGAATCTTCCACTCCTTGTATGGTGTCTCTGCTTTCTAGCTTCTGCTTTTATCACTTGCAATGCTTCAGGATCCAGGTGACGAAGGGTTTTCAGCTCCTTAGACCTCAGGTCATCGTTATCAGCCATATTTAATGGCCATTTAGGGGTACTGACCAGGGGTGATCCTGGGTAGGTCCTGTGTGATTAGTATCTGAAATACAGGGTCTATACCGACCTTGGCAATAGGTATAGGGTATATGTAATATAAAAGGAAAGTCCTTGCTGAAAAATGTTACTACAGGTAGGAAAAGGGTTCAGGGGAGGGTCCCAAAGGTGGGGGAATGGGTGGGGTTGCTAATATAACACAAAAATCCCTCACAATATGTCACTCCAACAATCAAAACCGTGATACAAACCCCGATATGAGCAACCACTGCACAATAAATACTCAGATAATAATCTTTATCATATATATTATAAAAGGTAACTACAATATCAACTGGGGTAACCAACACCTGGTGTACACAAAGAGTTACCTCTAAAGGTCCTCATGGACACTTGGTGCTCAAAAAGACTGTTGAAACCAGGAGAACCATCTTGTCCTCAAACACCAATATTGAGAGCTGTTCCTATTTTACTACTCATACTAATACAACTGCTCACATACATTCACGTTTAATCTCTACAGGGTTTTTTAGCACTTTGAAAAGTTTTTTTTTATCAATTTTCACTAAATTAACTGCAAAAAAAGTGGACTTGCGTTTGTCTTGTGAGACATCAATTATGCAGCTCTTAATTGGAGTTGATCAGATGCGGACCTATTCCTGAAATAAGGTGAAGAGATGCAAGTAGTAATACATGAGCAGATCTCCCTACCAAGTATTTTTTTGGGTGGGATAACTCCGGGGCTTCTGCAGTGTGTTACGGCGTTGATTGGAGCAGCGGGTTAATACTTTATGGCAATTATTTTATGATTTTTGTTTTACATAATTTCATCTCTTATGGCATCTTGAGTGTAAATAATTGTTTTTAGTTTTTATACATTGATGTATATATGTATAACTATGGACATATTTATAGGTATATTTATGTCTACATTGAATAAAGATGAAACAATGTATGAATATATACAGTTATTACATAATAAATATGTTGAATGCTATAAAATATTTTGGAAAACTTCTGACATAACTTCAAACATAAAAATAGATGAAGTTAAGTATTCATCTATTTGTGATCAATATTTATAAGAACCATGAATGATTTTTGTATTATATATAGATATAAATAAGTTTAATATATATATATATATAGTTATAGTAACTGTTGTCAAAAAATGAAGTCTATTATGAAGGCTTTTATTTAAGCCCGAGTAGGTTCGGTAGATACTCCATCAGAACACACTCGTCTTTTAGCATAAAAATATGTGAGTCCCCGCTTTATTTGACTGCATGTCAACAGTTTTTTATTCTTCACTACAAATCCACGATTTTTACCCATAAATGACGTTTTTGTGTTCAATACATTCAGATAACTGTATTTGTTAAATTGATTAATTCGTTTGTTTAAACTTTTGGAGCTAAACTTGTTTCCTTTTTTCTCCCCAACAGTAATAGGATTTAGAGTTAAGCGCAACAATTCCGTCTCCGGTAAACTCCTCTTTGAACAATCCAGGTGTCATTTTTCCATGTTTTAGCACTTTTTCGCGACAGTCTTGCATGCTCCATTCTAAACCCATTGTTTTGATCCTTAAAAATTTATCCCTATGTTTGTCACAGTATGGTCGTGGAAACCAATCACCATATTCGTTGTAAAACTCTTTTTCATACTTGATTTTACCAGTGTTTCTAATGTTCCGCTCAGTGCCATGTATGCGCTATCTGTATCCATTTCAACATACTGGAAATCGCTTTTGTCAATATATCTATAAATAAAAAGACTGTTTCGATTATTTGGAAGTTTGTCTACTGTTTAAGTTGACTATAAGGTTTAATAGTAGGGAATTAGGTTTTACTTACTTGTCCATAATAATAGTAGGGAATAGGTTTTACTTACTTATCCATAAAGTCGTAGTAAAACTGTAGCATTTTCAGTTTAGCATACTGTAGCACGGAGAAACCCAAGTGTACTGGAACATTCATAGTTAGCTGAAATGATGGAGATAATGATTACCGAAGTAAACTTTAGGAATATAAGTTTTGTATTGAAAAAGAAGTAATTTTAAAATTTTCCAACTGTTTAGCTGTTACAATTTCATAGAAATCATCTGCTACCTCTTCCATGGAAATGAATTTGTTCCCTCTGAAACTAAATGAAGTTTTTCTGGCACCTTGGATGAACTTGATGTTGGTATGTTTTTCTTTATCAGTGATTGTTTTTCCATAAGCAGCATTTCCTACCAACTTGCTAGTAGTAGCGAATAATTCTTCACTAGGGTCCGCATCCCCCATTCTCCTAGCGTCTGAAACTGATGTTCCAAAAGCTTCAAAGGCTTTTCTCGGAACATATTCTATCAGCTGGCAGACTTTGATGACTTTCAATCCCTGTTTCAAGTACCACTTCAACAAAGGACTCATTAGCAATATTTTATTTCTGAACATACTTCCAACTAGTGAGCGTTGAGGAGTCTTTAGAAATCTTTCGGCTTCAGCAAAGACTTTCATTCCACCACTCAAGTGGTCTCTGGTCATCATCGTATTTTTAAAAATCGGGGGCATTTTGGAGAACTTTTCTTTCATTTCCTCAGGAACTTCGATGACACATTCAACAAATCAAAAGAATTCCCCGGATTGAACTCTCTCCAACATTTCTTCTTGACTCAGCGTTTTCCAAGTATTCTAGGGTAGAAAGAATTGTAAAACGTGTTGACAAAATTTTGTGAATTTGTATGGGTTTTTACACGTTTCATCCATTCACACTCCCAAATCGAGATTACGGTGTAACCTAGTGCTCGGAGATATTCTTCATTTTTCGATTGTAGTTTTAAACAGATTTGCTTTTGAGTTTCTTCCACTAGCTTGAAACTCTTGCTCTTTAGCATTGTTATAAGAGCAGTTGTGTCCGTGCCAAAAACAACCATGGAATTGAAAGACGTGACAATTTTCAACACAGAACCCATCAACTGGTAACCCTCGTTGTCCAAGAGCAACTTCTCCCCCATTGAGCTGATGTCTCATATTGATTTTTTTTGAAAACATTTGGAACTGTAACCAGCTATGAGCTACCTTGCTAAATTTTACTGGTTCAGCAACAAAGGAATTTTCGATTTTTTTTTCCTTGAGGACAACCAGTAGGCATTGATTGCATCATACACCATAAATAGAGCACAGTTGCATCAACTCCATAAATTCTATCTCAAACCTTTGCTTCTTTTCCCAACCAATGTTTTCTAATTTTAGTTATACCTTTTTCGTGATATCTACGCATCACTAGACTTGGTCCACCAACTATGTTTTTCTTTATTAGAGGATAAAGTTCCGAATTGCAGTTGTCAATCAGACCAATTGGGAAAGACTGTCGAAATGAGTTACCAATTTCATGGAAATGCAAGTATGTAGAGAGGTACGGAGGGGTGGTTGGGGAGCTTTGTTGAACATCCATCGAATCGCTAATCCTGGTAAAGATATACCATCTTTCAACATATCGATCCCATGCTCTCTGTAGATTGATCTTTGTCTTTCCAATGCTTGAACAAATGGTTTTACATCCAAGTTGTTGTACCATTTTAAAAATCCGTCATTGTCTTCATGTTGTTATCTTTCCACGCTTTTCGACAAACCATGTACTCTTCTTCACCGGTGTTATTTTGTTCTAAAGAACCGTAAAAAGCTTTTCTTTGAGGTAGATGTTCTTGATTAAGTTGTTTCAAGTCTTTCATCAAATTCATAAAGAAAAAATCCTTTTCCAGCTTTGCATTTGTATGCTTTGAGATACATTTCGTAGCTGTATCCAGGACCGATGCGCTTTTTGCAATCTAAAAACAAAAAAGATCCTATTCCGATAACAGGCATCTTGTTCCCTTTTTTTATAACAAAATCAAAATCTTTGTCGGAGATATCTCTCAATTTTTGAAGCAGTTTTCCTTTCATCACATTGACATCATAAGTCTGTGAATTGAAACCTAGAATAAGGAGTTTTTTCATATAGCTGAACAAATCATCCAGAACTTTTTCAGCTCCTGTTCTCCGTCTGAAACAATTTTGTTCAAAATCACTACGAAACTTTTCTTCAGCTTTTTCCAGTCGTTGTAATTCACCTTCTATCTGTTTTATGATTTGCGAAAACTGTTTTTCCAATCGGTTATACAATTCTTCACTAATCTCTTCCAAGTATTGAATAAATTTTCCAAAGCATTCATCATCATCTCTGTTATTGACAACACATCGAAGGTTGACAAAGTTCGGTACGTTTGAATAAATTGAAATACTTAAAAGTTTACGTTCGTTAGTGTAAACGGTTGTGTCTGTATCTCCATTTTTTTCACAATTAGGTAACAAACACTCTACGTCGAATGTTGCAAAAAACGGATAGTATCTCAAAGAATTGTTTTACCTGATATCTATCCCGAATTGAATCTTCAGCTTATCAAGTATTGTAGCGCTAGGAGCGTATTTTCCTCAAAAAAACTCCATAGTTGTTGCGTTTGAGATTGAACATCTGTGTCTTTTCAGATTCCCCAATCTGTCATGACAAGTAAAACACGTTGGACATCTGTAGGCTCTGGCATATCCTTTCAAGTTTCTAATAAAGCTGAAGTGATTGATATAAAGATCCAGATATAGATTTTCCTTGTAACTGGAATTTAAATCTCAAATAACGGTTGAAGCCATGTCATCATTTAGAGAAAACACTGTTATCTTCAGTTGAAATGCTTTTTCCAAAAGCAATAAATCAGCCTCTGTCACTCCTTCCTCATCATGCTCCTCAGTAGAATCACCATAGATGAAACTATGATATTGTCGTTGGTACTCCTTCGCCTCCTTAACTATTGGGTCTTTTACAAATCCATTGTTTTTTGTGGCTCTTTGTGTAACGCTAAACATCTGAAAAAACAAAGATTGTCAGTAATTTGTATTTCTTTCGTTTTTTAAACATAGTTCATATGTGTCTGTTGTTGATGAGGTGAGGGGGTAGATGCATTGGTAGTGATCCAACTTTTCCTATTCCGAGTAGTTTGTAGAAATAAAACGAAATGTTTATGATCACCATCAATCTCCAAGTCGTATTTGGCCTCCCTCTCAAGCTATTAGTACGATGATCAGTCTCCACAACATCAACAAAAAATTCATCAAGCTGTCCTTCAGTTTCAATTAATTTAGCTTTTGGATATACAGTAACATTGTTTGATGACGAGTGAAAGTATCGGAGTTCACCATCATTTTTATTTTCTAGTATACAACCTACGCTACAGTTGACTTTCGCTCTCGAGCTCAATTGTCTCCAAACTTTTTTCAGCAATTCCAACACTCCTGAATCGTGATAGTAATTCTGGTAGGTATCAGCTTGATCTCTTGGAATCCCATCCCAAAGTCTTACATTTAAAAGTTCTATGACTTTTCCAGCTCTGTGTTTGGTTTTCACAGCACCCCAATATCTGGCTATCAGATCATCCCATTCTTCATCATGAAAAGTTGGAGCTATGCTATCATCAACAATACCCAAAGTTGATACCCTAATAGGTCGTTCAAAATTTAAATCTTCTATTTCTTGTTCTTCTTCTTGTCCGTCTTGTTCTTCTTCTTGTGCTTCTTCTTCCTCTTCTTCTTGTTCTTGTTCTTCTTCTTCTTCTTCTTCTTCTTATCCATGATTGGTTCATTCTCATTTTCTTCAACTACATCCTCCACAACTGGCTCTATATCTTTGACTATTATGTTAGTGTCTGGTGCTGAACCTTCAACACCAAAACCTATTTGATTGATTGCTTCATCAGGTAAACGAAAACAAATGAGATTTTCTTCTAGCCATTTACAATAAGGACGAATTCCAGGGTTTTCTTCTTCTACATTCTCCTCCTGATAATTTAAATCTTGTCTACAATAGAAATTTTAACACATATTAGTTCCGCTATAAAACAATCACACATATTTTATACAAAATGTAACAAGAAAATGACTCAAACATTATTATCAATTAATTTTAAAAGAACTTACTGTGTGCTATGGGATTGAACCCCAACTCTCTCTTTTACATCCAACCCCTGATGTTCTGACTCTTGTCTACAATAGAGTGGTATTCATATTATCTCTACTGTTTTATGGAATTTGGAAAAAATGTCTCAAACATTATTATTAGTTAAGTTTAAAAACTTACTGTGTGCTGTGGGATGGATGCCCAACTCTCTCGTTTACATTGATCTCCTGATATTCTGACTCTTGTCTACAATAGAGTGATATTTGTATTATTTTTGCTGATTCACGAGATGTATATAAAAAACCAGCAAAAAGAATTACTCTATAACATTATTAATTCATGATTTAAAAATTTACTGCATACTAGGAGTTATAGTATTTTCAATGGATGATGAAACATGAAAAGACAAAGGTTTGTCTTGAAAAACATTTTCAAGTTCAATCTCCATTTCATCTCTATATTCACCATTGTATTCGCCATCTATGTATTCATTACCAGCGTTTGAAAAACTGACATCATTTTGATTTTTCATCAGCCATTCCCATTCCTTATGTATGTTTACATCAGTATCCTCCTGTTCCATTTCCATACTGCTATAATAACAATAACATCATTATATTTTAGTAGAAGTAACAATAGTACATAGAAAGGTAAGTTAAATGACTCAGCCAATAAAAATTATTATTTTGTAATTGATTACCTTGTGAATAAAACTTCTAGTAGTCAGTCAGTATATTATATAGTAGATGTTCTTCTTCAGTTACTGTTGTTAGAATAGTTGGTTTTTTGTGTGAAAGCGTTACTTCTTAAATAACCAAAGTCCGTTTGATTATCATGTCTTGAGCTCAATGAAAACTTATGTATTCATACAGAAAAAAAGTCTAATAGTTATTGGATGTAGCAGTAGATGTTTACCCTCCGAACGCCGTTGTTGAAATGGATGCTTTCTTTGTGAAAGCACTTCTTCTTAAATACCCTAGGATGCTCTGATTGTGTAGAAAAAGTATGTGGAATAGTTTGTTTATATTAGCGTGAAAAAAAAACTATTATTCACTGTTATTTGCGGGAAAAATTGTTTTATTTTCCATGTTTTATTCGTGTGAAAATAATTATTTTATTCCCGCGAAAAGCATTAGTTATCTTCGCATGAAAAAAAGAGTATTATTCACTGTTGTTTGCAGGAAAAACTGTTTTATTTTCATGTATTACTTGCGTGAAAATACTTATTTTATTCCTGCGAAAGCATTATTTTTCTTTGCATGAAAAAAAAACTATTATTTACTGTTTCTTTGCGGGAAAAATTGTTTTATTTTTCATGCTTTATTCACATGAAAATAATTATTTTATCCCCGCAAAATCATTAGTTTTCTTCGGGTGAAAACAGACTTTTATTCATCATTGTTGACATTGAAAAAATTGTTTATTCCACGCGGAGACTTTTATTTTTCTTCGCGTGAAATAAAAGACTTTTATTCATCATTATTCGCGGGAAAATTTACTCTATTTTTCATGTTTTATCTTCGTGAAAATAATTATTTTATTCTCGCGAAAGCATTGTTTTTTTCCGCGTGAAAAGATTGTTTATTCAACGTGGAGACTTTTATTTTTCTTCGCGTGAATGAAAAAACTATAATTCAACATTACTTGCGGGAAAATTTACTGTATTTGTCATGTTTTATCCGCGTGAAAATAATTATTTCATTTCCGCAAAAGCATTGATTTCTTCGCAAGACAATAATTGTTTATTTCACGCGGAGACTTTTATTGTTCTTCAAGTGAGAAAAAGACTTTCATTCAACATTGTTTGCGGGAAAATTTGCTTTGTTTGCCACGTTTTATCTGCGTGAAAATAGTTATTTTGTTTTCGCAAAAGCATTGGTTTTCTTCATGTGAAAAAATTGTTTATTTCACGCAGAGACTTTTATTTTTCTCCGCTTGAAAATAATTATTATTGTCCCGTGAAAGCATTGGTTTTCTTCGCGTGAAAAACAATAACTATTTTCACATGAATGATACAATGTATAACATGACAATAGATCATTGTTTTCTGATGGAAATAGCACAACTCAATCAGTGCAACTTTTACTATTTAAGAACCAATGTTTTCAGATAGTAATCATCAACTTCAACACTGGCATTCAAAGAAGCAACATCTGCTACATCATCCACTGCAACTACTAGGAGCTCTCTCAAAAAAGTAATCATTCACTTCAACAACAGCATTAAAAAAAGCAACTACTAGGAGCTATCTCTTTATAAAAGGTAAAACTTAATAAAACTATTATTTCTTACCTAGAAAAGATTGAAAATAGTTTAGCTATAATGTACAGTATAGAATAGTTAATATTTTAGTTCCACTTGAAAAGCTGAATTTTTTCTATAAAATAATTTGAAACCATATGTTATATATAGAAATATTATTAAAAAAATTATTCATTTCTTTTTTAGAATACTATGGATGGATTTTCTGCTTCTTACACCGATTCAAAACCAATTGAAAACAAACATAAAACACTCAAAACAACTCCCAAAAAGAAAAAACTCCATCGCAAAAGAACCAACATTAAAGAAGCAAACTCTCCCAAAACTTGTTTTACCCACAACTCAAAACACTATAGAAAAAAAAGGAACTGCTCACCGATGTTGATAGAGCTCTCAAGATGGCCAAATCTCTCAAAAAAAATGGAAGACGAGTTATTTGAAAAATATTGGAGGATTTCTTACACTATCATCATTTCCTGCTTCATTGGTTATGCAAGTTGTTTCTATTGAACAAGGTACAGGTGCATACGGTGATTACTACATTCTCACCTACCTTGGTAATTCAGGTGTAAAGAATTTTCAAAAAGTTGTTTGCCCAAGTAGAGTAGTTGAAAGCTTCAATACTGATAATTACCCATTACCTTTCAACATTTTGTACTTGGGTGAGTTGGAAAACTCAAAGAATCCAGACACTACTTACTACAACGTCAAACGTGTTACCACAAAAAGCTTAACGACGATGGAAGCTACTGCTGAAGCTGAAGAATTGATAAAAATGAGCAAATAGGAACTCAAACTCGCTTATGACATTGAATATCTCAGCAATTTCGACGAATGTTCAATTTTCCCTTACATCAACGTTGTTGAAAAATTCATTCCTTTTCGATTCAATGGAGAAGAATCAGTCGTAAAGTCGATCCGCTATGTCACAGAAAAAGATGGAAAAAGAGAGACGAGGACACTTCTAATACCAATCAGATACAACGAGGAAGCTAAAAGATGTGCGTCTGGTGTGATGATTTGCCAAGGAAAGAAACTGAGTAAGAATGGAAATACTAATCCATACCACAATCTCATCTTTGTTTCTTCAACCAGCACCAGTGAGTGGGAAGAAAATTGTGAACAAGCAAAATCCAATGAGGAGATAGTGAAAACGAATAATGATGATGAAGATCTTAAGGAATTCCTACAGAATGAATTGCAAGATTTTGATGAAGGACTCAGCATTGATAGTATGTAGACTCAATCTTAAACGCTGATGATATGTAGTCTCGAGCGGATAAACCAAAGATTAATTTGGTAAGTTTGTTAGTTTGTTAGTTTTTAAAAAAACTCAAAGGAATGAAAGAAAATTTTACCAAATATACCCAAATGTATGCAGATATATACAAATAGATGAATACCTACTTTCATCTATTTTTTCATTTTGAGATCATGTTGGAAGTTTTCCAAGATATTCTATAGTATTAGCATTCAATATACTTGTCATATACTAAATGCATATAATCATACAACGATTTATTTTTATTCAATGTAGACATGAATATAGGCATAAATATACACATAGTTATACATATATACATAAATGTATAGAAACTAAAAAAATTATTTACACTCAAAATACCTTAACAGAACAAAATAATGTAAAAACTATCAAAAATTAAATGCCATAAAGTATTAAGCCTACTTATTATGTAATAAATGTGTATCATCATAAAACGATTCATTTTTATTCAATGTAGACATAAATATACCCATAAATATGTACATAGTTATACTTATATACATGAATGTATAAAAACTAAAAAAAAATGTTTACACTCAAGATGCCATAAGAGATGAAATTATGTAAAACAAAAATCATAAAATAATTGCCATAAAGTATTAACCCGCTGCTCCAATCAACGCCGTAACACACTGCAGAAGCCCCGGAGTTATCCCACCCAAAAAAATACTTGGTAGGGAGATCTGCTCATGTATTACTACTGATGCAGACAATTCCTGATAAGAGTTGGACAGAACCAAACACAATTCTGGTGAGAGTTGGACATAGGCAGAAAAATTCCAGGTGGGAGTTGAACAGATGTTGAACCAGAGCTCAGTCTAGAAATCTTTTCAGGCCACCATCCATAGTTAGAATTATAAATGTAAGTATACAACACACTATGTCTAATCTGTACATCAGAGTTGAAAATATCTCATTGCATACACAGATAAACCCAACTAAGATCTCTCAAGTCCAACTCAACTCTACATGTTATAACAAACAATGCAATATAGTGTGGAGGATGTCGATGGGTGTTATGAGTCAGTGGTAGTGTGCCTACACAGTTGTCCTTGACAACTATACTAATGACAGTTATTTGTGTTAATTGCAATAATTTGAGGGTCAATGCCTTATCTATAGTGCTTGTCTTCTATCAATGCAAAATAAACAAAGATCTAGCTAGTAGTGATAGAACGGGACAAAAAAATTCAGGCTCGGTCCGATTCAGAATCTTTCCACTCAACTCAAACCGGTCCGAGGCGGTTCGGTCCGAATTCTATTTACGTTTGACAACTCCTTGCTTGTGCAAGTTTATACTGAAGGTCAAACAGGTCTCTAGGTTACTTGATGATCAATACAATTTTTAGCAAAGTTCAAGTACCAAGTAATAGCAAGCAGCATTTTTCTTTCAAATTTTGCTAACACTAAAACATCCTAATTAGGGTCTACAATAAATAAAAATTAATTATTTTACTGATATATTATCAATAAAACTACAAATATTTACCTATAATAACTAGCATTTACTCTTATTAATTATTGTTTAAATGATCAAGGAGTAATATATAATAAAAGCTTAGTGTTCTTGGTCGAGTTAACTGGTCAAGTCAAATGAATTGACTGGGTATGTCATAGATAATAATTATTAGATTGAGCATGTTGCTGAGTGAGCAGTGAGCATTTATTATCAATACAACTACAAATATTTACCTATAATAAATAATAAATAGCATTTACTTTTATTAATTATTGTTGGAATGATCAAGGAGTAATAATTAATAATATAATCAAAAGTTCAGTGATCTTGGTCGAGTGAACTGGTCAAGTCAAGTGAATTGATTGCGTATGTCATAGATAATAGTTATTAGATTGAGCGTGTTGTTGAGTGAGCAGTGAGAAATAATTCCAGACAAAGCTTCTCTTTGACATTTTTATTACTTACTACTACTAACTAATAATCAGCACGTGTGATTGATGTGCCTGCGTGATTTTGTATACTAGTCTAATTGCTGGAAGTATACACAGCATCCCGATCTTCCTCAGATTACAAGCTATCGGATGACTAAGGCAATGACCATTGTCATTGAAAATGATAGACACAACACCGCATAAGTAACCAGAGCGCGTTACAACAACTATATGCTTTTACTATAGTCGTAATTGATCAATGAAAGGCCGAACAACTATGGATTCGTTAGGATTCAAAACTGTTGGATTCAATTCGGATTCGCCCCGGATTCGAGAGGGGACAGCCCGTGATTCGAGGCGAACGAGTACCCTTTTCCATCACTACTAGCTAGAGCATTTTGACTCCAAATCAACTTTCTATTCCTTTGAACAAGTTCAGCACCTAATGCTCAAACGTCCGTAGTCAGACAGTCTCTCTAGGAAGGGTGGGGTATAACATTCTCTTCTCCTCTATTTGGCTAATTCATTTCGAAACATCTCAGTAAGACAACTGCACTGATCAATAACAACCAAGGAGCTAGTTTTTTACAAAACAGCTTAAAAACATTAACCAATCAGAATACAGTACGATTAATACGTTATGGTTAATTACAACTATGACACAAGTGCAGCAGACAAACAATAATGTAAAAACAATACAGCATGATATTGGTGAATGGATAATGACATTTCTTATAAATTATTTTAAATTAAAATTATTGTTCAATGATAATGTACAGAATAATATTGAGTCATACTATTTTCTAGTATGGAATTTATTGCACGGTGTCCTCTTGTATGCTTATAGCTCAAGGTCATAGTAGACTTTTCTTATAGGAGATCGCCATATCATAATTGCTATTTTAGAAAGTGGGAATTCCCATTTGACCATGTATTGGTTCGCTTCAGCTACTAGGCATTGTTATGGCTTGGCTGCACACAAAAATTTTTGGCATCAGAAGGCCTTGCGATGGGAGTGCCCGACACATCGGCACATCGTGGTGCCTCTTCATGAGCATAACCAACATGTTGGTTAATGACCGATGACGAAGGCACATCAATGTCGCCTGATTGGTTAAAACAAAATGTTTTTCCAAACTCACCAGGTTTAAGCATTTACAACACATTTCCGATAGAAATTTTTTCATCAACAACGAGCATCTACTTCAAATTCCAAATGAAAGTTGATGCCATAGAATTTGAATATCCATCTTTTTTGCACCAAAACGAACTCGGTGTAATGCAGTGGTTGCCAAAATCGATTCAGTGCAGAGAATTTATTTTACGCGGCTCATAAAATAGTGATAATTGACAATTTCATTATTACTGAGTAATTTAATTATAATAGTATCAATTATCAAATATCACAATAAAATTAATGATGAATAATTACAATTTCCAGAAGATTTAATAACAACAAAACAAAAAAAATTATTGGAAGTTTTTTTTTTTTTATGGTAAACCAAAAACAATCATACATCACAGTGAATTTGTTTTGAACTTAAAGGTTTGGTTTGGGGGTGGTCTGACCTCGAAGAGCTAACACAACTAACCGATTCTCCAATGTCTTTTGTGTGCCCATCACAAATGTTAAGTCAAATAATCCATCACAAACCATGTGGCAGCTTGTTTTGTACACCAGCATTTGATAGCTGATTGAAAAAAATTATTTTATACTGCAGTGATATCGTGACGCGCATTTTTCCTGTGTACTACTAAAATTTCTGTTATTAGCCAATGAGCATCTAGCTACTGGACCGTGATTGGTTACATATCCAAAGCACCATGTAAAAATGTTAGTACTACTTGTGTACAGGATTTCGCTCTGTGGTAGCTTAGCCTTGACACCTGTACGTCCTCCCGTCACCAATTGTAGGCTCTGCTTAAGTAATGGCACAGCTACGACTTTCTGCTGACTCAGTGACTAGTCATTACTGACTGCTAGCTGAGCCGGCCAGTCTCACTCTTGCCCTCTACAGCCGAGGCCAAACAATATTAGGCAGGGCCGAACAGTTTGGCTAGTGTGCTGTCTGATTTCTATACTACTGTGCAAGAATGTATCTTTATAGCAGGCTATAGTGGATAGCGTATCGCAATGTGTGGTATAGTGCGCTGTGAAGTATTTTGTTAGACAAAGTGACTTCTGAGAGTGTGCAGGGTAACTCTGATTTATTGCATCAAAACTGAGCATTTTATAATAAGCAGTCACACATAGAGAAATATAAAATATAAGGTTGATACACGTCTTGTTAATAATGATTGGCTAGTTTAGAACAGTTAGCACCTCCTTGGATAAATATATAAAAGAATAGCCCCACCCATCGATAGTGATTGGGTGAGACTAGGACATAGAACACATGAGTAGGTAAAACAGAACGATATGTTAAGGTAAGGTAAGTCTATGAAGTGGATTGTCAAATGCGGCTAGAGCTAGGGCTACGCTTATGGCGTCCTTCACATGCGCCGCCCCATTGGCGACACTGCCAATCAAAAATAAGCCGTGAGCGTGGTCTATACGTCCCTGTTTAAACTTTTCTGTTCCTGTCGCATCTTTGTTTTTACATCCTCGGCCTCTTGCAGGAGTTTGTATGCTTCCCTTGTCAGCCGATGTAGTTCCTCCTCCATTTGTTCTAGATTCCTGACACTTTCTTGTCTCCTTCTAATCTTTTCCTGTTCATTGTCCAGGTGTAGCGATGCTCGCCAGTGCCTAGGTTGTCGGTGCATTGCGTTCTCATTTTCAGGAGTTCTCCTTCTCCGTTCTGGTGTGGTGGGTTTTTTCGGGGTTGTCTCCCGTCTCTGTGGTGGGCGTGGCGTTGTCGGAGTCATCTTCCTTTTCTTAGTAGGGGGGGATGACTGCATCTTTTCGCCCAGCCGCTTTTGTATTGGTATCTGAACGATTATCTTCTCTTGGTTTCCCTCTTGGCTGGGAGTTGGTTTGCCGAATTCTTCCGGCTGTTGCCATCCACGCACTCTGCAGAATTCGGCATATGTTTCTCTGTCTACCTCATAAAGTGGTTTGTTGGCTCCGCCATGTTCGTCGGCTCCTTGGTGGCTCTTGATGTGCTTGACGATGGCATCACGTGAGGGACTCTTTTTTCCGCAATGGCAGAAAAAGAATGTATAGTGCTGCCTCACGTGATAGATGATCCGCTTTCTGGAGTGGCGCAAGTCACACAGGCGGCATCTCCATACATCGTCGTCGGTTCCCACCTTTTCTGCTGCGTCCTTGATATCTCTCATTGTTTTGCCGGTGAGCCATATCTCCCTTATCTGGTCGAAGTTAGGTTTTTTCTCTGTGCTGTCGGCTGTAAGAGAGATGTTGTTGAGTCGATTGACTGGAGTGGTGCAGGCTTTTGTCATTGTCACCTCTTTGTGAGGGACTCGGACAGTGAGCCGTTTCATGTGTTGGTCTAGTGCAGTGGTGAGTGAATTTATTGTTACTGTAGGAAGTTGCTTACCGATCTCCACCAATGCCTGACTCCCGACAGCTGGTCCTTGTACATCTCTTCCTCTTGTTCTGGCCATTTCTTCTTTAAGTAGCGTGGCTATCTGTAGTAGTGCAGAGTGGTGTGCTGTCTCCTCTCGTCGTTGGTAGTCGAGTGAGCGCTGGTGGGTTTTTGGTTGTTCTATAACGAGGTTGTTGGCGCTGTTTTCTTTTGTTTGCATACCCCACGTGACTGATTCTTGGTGGCGTAGTGGTGCGGTTGTTGGTACGAAGTGGTTTTTGTGGTTGCGAGTGGGGGTTGTCTCCCTTTGTCTTGAGGGGAACAACTCTTAGTTTGTTGTCGATCTAGTTGTTTTCTTTTTCGTACCACTTTCACCCACTCGTTTCCGCTCGGGTTTTCTGCTGGTTGTTTTTTCCAGTCGCCATTTTCGGTTCTCGTCATTTCTCTGTCTTGTTTCTGGGGTAGTTTTTCACGTAGATTGTGTTTAGCTGGTCCGTTTTGTTGTAGGGGGAGCAACTCCTTGTTCTTTGCCAGTTTATTTGTTTTCTCTTTCTGCTCTTTCTAGCAGGTTCTATTTCTTCTTTTTGGTTCAATTTTTCTCTTACTTTTTTGTTGTTGGTGTGGTCGGCTGCCTCTCCCTTTCCTTTGTTGTAGTTTTGTGTTGCTCTACTTCAACTTCTTTCTTCTTCTGCAGCCTGGTAGCAGTGGTAGTCTGCTAGCCGCTTTGGCTGGTTCCTTTCCCCTTGTGGCCGGTTCAGCGGGGATGTTTGTTCTGGTCGGCCAGTTAGGGCGGGCTATTCCTCTTCATTGAGGGCAGGCGGGTTTATGGCTGGTGCAGGTGGGGGTGGGGGGCACTCCCCGTTTCCTCCTGTGGCTCTTCTTGGATGACCGGTGGCAGGTCTATTTCTGGCTCTCCTCTTTCTCTTGGCCCTTCTTCGCTGGGTGTTGGAAGGGTTGTTGGTGGGGGGTCCCTCCCCCTTTCTCCTTCTCTTGGGCTACTGGGCCCATGTTCTTCTCCCCCTGGACTCCAGAGTCCACTCTCTTCCGGCATGGGCTCTGTGGCACTGCGTGGAATGAGCAGGTCCTCAATAGTGGGTTGCTCGTCTCTCCTGGGTGGTGGTGGTGGTCTGAATGGAAGGTTCGGCAGAGGTAGTGGCGGGATTGTCTCGTCTAATCCCCGTGACTGGGGTGGCTCCTTCCGAGGTCGTCCTCTCCGGGCTCCTTTCATATTGGGCCGGATGGGGGGCTCTCTACATGGGGGGGCCTTGCTTACTTGTTCATTGCAAGTCCGATACTGCCGTAAACACTGTCCATTCTGTATGGACCATTGTCCATTCCTGGCCACCTTGTACGTGTGGTTGGGGAAGGCTTCCAAGACCTGGTAGGGACCCACGAACCGGGCCTGTAGTTTCGGGTTGCTTCCTTTTACCCTCCTCTTATTTTCTAGGACTACTAGTTCTCCTTCTTGAAAGACGGGCGGTTCTTTGCTCTCTTGTTGTCTCACCTCTTGCTGCTTGTCTCGGAGGTATTGGTTGGCGGCCTGCAGGTTTTCCTGGATCTCGGCGGCGTACTCTGTGATATTCTGTGGGTCTAGGGATGGGGGGGTTCCTGTCAACTGGTCAGGTAGACGAACTTCTCGGCCTAGCATCAGCATGTTTGGTGTCTCTCCAGTGGCTGAATGTGGTGTTCCTCGACACGTCCGCATGATCTGGGGAAGGAGGCCGTCCCATTCGTCTTGTCCTTTGGCTAGTATTAGGGCACGTAGGGCGTCTCCGAGAGTGCGGTTTTGCCGCTCCACCATTCCATTCCCTTGAGGGTGGTAGGGGGTAGTTCTGGTCTTTTTGATCCCCCAGAGGCTGCACAGTTCTTCTAAGAACGTAGATTCAAACTGGGCTCCTTGGTCAGAGTGGAGTTGCTCGGGAAGACCCCAGTTGGGGAACACTCTCTCGTCTAGTGCCGTAGCTACAGTGGGTGCAGTGGCGTCTGGTAAGGCGATGGCGTCCTGCCACCGAGTGAAATGATCGGTCAGTACTAACGCCCATCGGTTCTTTCTTTTGGTCAGCGGTAGGGGGCCCACTAGATCCACGGCCAACTTCTGGAATGGCCGGCCGGCGAACATGCGCTGTCTATGTGGGTTGTCCGTCTTTCTCCCATTCTTTGCTACCTGGCAGACTTCACACTCCTTGATCAGCCTCCTGACGAGTGGGGAGATACCTGGCCAGTACCAGTCCAGCAAGACACGTTGTCTGGTGCGGTGTACTCCCGCGTGTGCCAGCCGTTGGGTGTCCCATATGACCTGGGTGCGTCTGCTGGGTGGGCACAGGATGCATTGTCTGGGCCGAGTTGGGTGTTGGAGTAGGAGGGTGAGTGTCCCATCAGGCCGTATCGTCATCGCGCCACGTCTTTCATACAGGATCCGCAGTTCTGTATCGCCTTCTGCGAGCTCTCGCTCGGTTATGCTCCCAGGTTGCTTAACCTCTGCATACATTCGTGCAATCGGTCCTGTACCTTCTTTCTGTTCTTGCACTAGGTCGGCCGTGGCCTGAGGGGTTGCACGATGGTGAGGTTGACTTGTTCCTTGGCCGGCGCTGGTGGTCTCTCTCCCTGAGCGAGGTCGGCATGCGTGGGGCCGCCATCTCGTTGCTCTATGGCATTGCATTGCCGGCAGTCTATGCACTGTCCTCTGCGACTGAGTCCGTCCGCATTGCCATGTTGGACTCCTGCCCGGTGCTCTAACTTGTACTTGAACTCGGCCAGCGTTTCTAGCCACCGAGCTATGTGGTTGGAGGGTTCCTTTTGTCTGCAGAGCCAGCGTAGGGAGGCATGGTCTGTCCGCAGTCGAAACTCTCGGCCTAGAGGTAGGGTCGGAAATGTTTTACTGCCTTAATGACGGCCAGTAATTCTTTCCTCGTCACACAGTAGTTCCTCTCGGCTGGTGCCAACGTCTTACTGAAGTAAGCGATGACTCTTTCTCTGCCGTCTTGGTGCTGGGACAGTACTGCTCCAACTCCTACCGCGCTAGCGTCCGTATCTAGGATGTATGGTAGGCGGGGGTTGGGGTACCCGAGCACCGGGGCGTGTGTCAGCCCGTGTTTGAGCTGATCGAAGGCCGCCTGCTCTTCCTGGTCCCATTTCCACTGTACATCTCTTCCGGTGAGCACAGTGAGGGGCTTTGCTACTGTGGCGTAGTCAGGGAGGTACTGACGGTAGTAGCCTGCCGTTCCTAGGAAGGTCTGGATTTCCTTCATCCCTCTGGGCGTCTCCCATTGTCTGACGGCCTCTACTTTCCCGGGGTCTGTTGCTACGCCCTCGGCGCTGACCACGTGGCCCAGGTATTTCACTTGCTCCTGTAGGATCTCACACTTGGAAGGCTTGACCTTTAGATTTGCTTGCTGGAGTCGTCCCAACACTTCGCCCAACCTCTGCATGTGGCTTTCAAAGTCTGGAGCGATGATGATGACATCGTCCAGGTTGAGGAGTAAGGTACGCCAGTGCAATCCCTTCAAGACCTTCTCAATCAGCCGTTGGAAGGTGGCTGGAGCGGATGTTAAGCCAAACGGAAGTACCTTCCACTTCCAGAGGCCGCTGCGGGTGGTGAAGGCAGACTTTTCCTGTGCATCGGGGTCCATGGGCACCTGCCAATAGCCGCTTGTAAGGTCCAGCGTGGAGAAGTATTTACTTCCGGACAGGGCGTCGAGGGACTCGTCGATGCGTGGAATGGGGTAGGCGTCCTGCCTAGTGATGTCGTTGAGTTTGCGGTAATCTACGCAAAACCGCCAGGAGTTGTCCTTCTTTCTCACCAGGACTACCGGGGAGATCCAGGCACCATCAGCTGGCTCTATAAGGTCTTTCTCGAGGAGATCCTTGACTTGGCGCTCCGCCTCTGCCTCCTTCTCAGGCCCCAGGCGGTGTGGAGGGCATCGAATAGGTCGTGCTCCTTCCACGGTAGGTATGGAGTGTTCGGCCAGGTGTGTTTGCCCAATGTCGCCATTGTGCCTGCTGAACACGGCCTGGTACTGTAGTAGCAACTCCCTTAGTTGTGTCTCTTGTTGGGTGCCTCTGCACCCCTTCCGAGCTTGTGTGAAAAGCTCCTGAAGGTGGGGGGGAATCTCATTGCCCTCCGTCTGTTGTCTGACTGGGGTGGGGGTTTCGGCCAGTCTCTGAATCCCTTCTGTCTCAATTCCAGTGAACATGCCTATCACTTCCCCTGCTGGGAATCTCACTGTATCTTCCGTTGGATTCATGCACCGCACTAGCACCCGTCCTTGTGAGTCAGGTTGATTGACGCTGGTGGCTATGGGTATTCCACCTTCTATGCTTTCAATCACCCCCTGTGGGTAGGTTTCTCATGAACTGAGGTGGCATCTGATCGTGGTTTCGGCCTGGGGAGGCAGCTCCGTCTCCTGCCGTACTTGAACCTTTGACACTAGGTTCCTTGCATGTCGATCGGTGCATATCAGTTCTTTTCCCTGCTTGACTAGTATCGGCCGGTCGAACCCTAGTTGACACTGCTGGCTAGCCAGGAATGGCATTCCGAGGATCACATCTTCATTGATCTGTCCAACCACGAAGGTCTCATCAAACTTGATGTGTCTGATCCTTCCTTTGAGCGCTAGCAGGCCGTAGAAGGGAAGTCTCGTGCTGTCGGCCATGAGGCCATGTGAATCATATTCTTGCAGGTTTCGCTGGATATGTTCAGGGAGTCGGTCGAAGATGCGTTTTGCCAATAAGTTGGTGTTGCATCCGGTATTGATCAGGTAGGTCACTGCTTCTCCTTCCACCCGTCCAGGCAAGTAGTAGCTGGAGCGATAGGGGCGTGTAACATTATTGAGTTGCAGGGTGACTGGTTTCGGACTGCCTTTCTTGTCCTCCAGAGGGAACGTCGTCTGGGTCTGTTTGTCTCTCATCCTGGGCCTTGATTCCTGCTGCTCTAGAGTCCCCGTCTCTTCTGTCCCTGCTATTGCCGAATCGGCTAGGCCGGCCAGGCTGGCAAAGCGGTTGGACAGAGTGATCGGGGGGCTAGTCAGGAGATCCAGAGAGATTTTGACCTGCTGCGTCTTCCTCTGTTCTCTAGGGGCAGTCTGCTGATCCATCCTTCTGGTGGTGGTTGCCCTTCTGCAGCCAGTAGGCTGTTCTACTGCTGCGGGCCGTACCCGTTTCCCTGGCGGCTGGGCCAGGGGGAGGTCCTATACTCCTTTCGGGTGTGACCAACCCGCTGACAACCCCAGCACCGCTTCGGGACTTCCTACTTCCTTTCGGCCTTCAGGCTGGCAATCTCCTTCCCTAGTCCTGCCACAGTGTGGAGGAGTTGGGTGAGGGGGTCTTGCACTTCCTGGCACCGGCTGCTCTTCCCTTTGAGGGGTTCCTCCTCCTCTTCAGGGTCGGCTTCTATGGTCCTGATGTGGGGTCCTCCCATCTGCTGGTGGGGTATCTGCAGGAATTCATGCCCGGCCTGTATGGCCTCCTCCAAGATCTGAGGGCGTACTGCCAGCAGGTGACGCTGTAGGTATGTGTGCCCCAATGTGCTATGGAAGGTTTGCAATGTTAATTCCTCTCGGTTCTGTCGGGGGAGGTTGCCATGAGCTGCCTCGATGAGACGTTCCACGGTGATGGCATGGTCCCTTAGGTTGTCTTTCGGTGACTTGCGATAACTGAGCAGCTTAGCTTGCGCTTCTGACCGGGTCATCCCAAAGGTTGCCTGTAGGGTTCTGATCACATCCTCCGTCGTCTCTCCTCTCCCACATTGTTCTGCTCGACCAGTCAATGCTTGCCGCAGATGAATGACGGTGTCCTCTGGTTGCCAGCGATTGGCCTCTGCAACTTCTCTGAACCTGTTCAGGAAGTAGTGGACGTCTCCATGTCCGTCAAACTGTGGTGGCTTGAATCTATCTCTGGTCGTAGCTACTGTCATCTGGTTGAGGGTGTCAGTCAGTGTGCCCATCATTTGTAGACTGGATGGATCTCTGTCTATACTCGTAGCTCTCCTTCGTTGTGCCATCTGGTAGCCGTCCTTCTGGTGTGGGAGTCTCTTGTCAGTGGGTGTTTCCAAATCCCGCTGCTGCCACCAATGTACAGGATTTCGCTCTGTGGTAGCTTAGCCTTGACACCTGTACGTCCTCCCGTCACCAATTGTAGGCTCTGCTTAAGTAGTGGCACAGCTACAACTTTCTGCTGACTCAGTGACTAGTCATTACTGACTGCTAGCTGAGCTGGCCAGTCTCACTCTTGCCCTCTACAGCCGAGGCCAAACAATATTAGGCAGGGCTGAACAGTTTGGCTAGTGTGCTGTCTGATTTCTATACTACTGCGCAAGAATGTATCTTTATAACAGGCTATAGTGGATAGCGTATCGCAATGTGTGGTATAGTGCGCTGTGAAGTAATTTGTTAGACAAAGTGACTTCTGAGAGTGTGCAGGGTAACTCTGATTTATTGCATCAAAACTGAGCATTTTATAATAAGCAGTCACACAAAGAGATATATAAAATATAAGGTTGATACACGCCTTGTTAATAATGATTGGCTAGTTTAGAACAGTTAGCACCTCCTTGGATAAATATATAAAAGAATAGCCCCACCCATCGATAGTGATTGGGTGAGACTAGGACATAGAACACATGAGTAGGTAAAACATAGAACGATATGTTAAGGTAAGGTAAGTCTATGAAGTGGATTGTCAAATGCGGCTAGAGCTAGGGCTACGCTTATGGCGTCCTTCACACTTGTATTACTAACCAGATTATGTAATGAAACTGTTATTGTAGATTGAGTTTGTTGAACTGTATCAAAATATTAGGGCTTTATTCACTCTTCCTAATCCTTCAATGCATCTATGAGTAATAAATAGTTGATTATTCTCAATTATGCAACACTATGTTGACAAGGCTTTTCAGAAGTTCATCCAATCAGTAGCTAAATGCTCATTGGCTAATAGCAGAAATTTTAGTAGTACACAGGAAAAACTCGCGTCACGATATCACTGCAATATAAAAGAATGTTTTTCAACCAGCTATCAAATGCTGGTGTACAAATCAAGCTGCCACATGGCTTGTGATGGATGGATTGGTTTAAAATTTGTGATGGGCACACAAAAGACATTGGAGAATCTGATGGTTGTGTTAGCTTTTCGGTGTCCGACCACCCCCAAACCAAACCTTTAATGTTATTATTGTAGTTACATCAATAAAAAATAACATTCGTTGCCGGAAATGAAACAGGCAAGAACCCACCCTTCGTGTCGTATGACTGGTTAGTTCAATCAAATCTCACAGATGTGCTCTAGTACATAGGCACGCTCCATCAGCCTGGGTAGCCACCTGCACATAGTCACGATCCATCGTGTAGGTACATCGGCATCAAAACATCGGTGCAGGGGGGCTACGCCTTCAGGCAATCATCCATTACAACATAGCGAAAAGTAGGTACACTAAGCCGTGAAACTGTGTAGCCCACTTGAACAGTTTTTAAAGTTTACACAATGTGAAAAATAAGCCCGCCCATAAGTAGTTATTATTTAGTTCTGTAGCATCAGCTTGTTCTCCTTCGACTGCTTTTCTGTTTGTTTATTTGCTTGTCAGCCAGTTTTTTCATTTTATTAATGCTACTAATATCCATATAGCATGTTTACAATGATCATAGTCTGGTAAAGCCAGAACCAGACTAGCGATATTTGAGGGTGACTCCCAGTGGGGTAGCGTTGTGAAATGGCTTATCACGGCGCTGGCCAAAGCACACACAGGACAATGATGTTTTTATGTCAACCCAATGAAAAACAAATTTTTTTTTTTAATTACTGTTCTCACAGTCAGCTATATTAGGAAAACAAACCATTACTATTATTAATTAATAATTGTGGGCTGAACAAAGATAAAAAAAATACTACCACTGGCAATCTGCTTGATTAACACAAATTTATATAAATTATTATAATTATTTATAAACAAACAATAACCATAAATTATTATTTAAATTTTTATTATTATTAAACTATAATTCATATTCTATATATATTACAACAATAACAGTAAAAAATAAACAAGAACAAATATTGTAAATTTTAATAATAACTAATAATTAAAGTTTAATTAAAATCACAGAGTGATGGAACTAATCAAAATCACAAATAAAAGTGAAAGAATCTGCTCAAGTTGATGAAGAAATCAAAGTAGCTGGGCATCTGTAGGAAATCTGGTCAAGAAGAGCACAGCGATCTGCCTGAACGCCACAAAATATCTGGCTGGCTGGATACTGGGCGTTCTGCCCGAAATCGCTCAACGCCCTGGGCGCCGCAGTGCCCGAAGACATAACCGCTCTGAAAAGTGCCAGTCTGTTTCTGGCTTTAGCTGAGTACTAGAGCACTCAAATCTTGATGCAATTGGTGGGAATTTACTTCCACCACAAACCAAGTTTCACCTATTTGCATATTTTTCTTGAATCTAGTTTTTACATTCATTTCATTGTGCTTAAGGGTGAATAAGTTTGTGAGTGCTTCAAGCAATGGGGTTCGCTAAGGTTGAGTTGAAGGGTAAATCTAAGGTGGGTGGAGAATGAGATGGAGAAAAAGAGTGGATATAGTTTAGAAAGGGCACAAATTCATTGCAATATGTACACTCGGTGCATAATTTTTAAGATAATTTGTACTCAGAAACGTATGACTGAAGTTTGTTTTTGCTCAACAAACAAATGAAGTGCCATGCAGAACAAATTAAACGTGACTTTTTACCATCAATAAACAAGAGCTATCATATACTGTTTGCTACCTGCAAAAGTGTAGGCAAAGCTCCAAAGCATCTTTTCAGAGTGTTATGGATGAGATTTATACAATTCTCAGCCAAATCAGGGGCCCTCTTTCCCCCCTACCCCACCCCATCCCCACAACCCCTTACACCACTTGCCCTGTCCATAGAGAGAGTGTGGAATTACTTCCGAGCCTTCCCCCTAACCAGTGTTACACAGAATTCCTGTAAATTCGGATACGGGCTACCCCGGGAATGTATCCACCATGTATGCTGTATATATAGGTATAGAAGGTTCACCCCATGACAACCCGGGTTACCCCTGGCCGGGAAAGAAATATATTGCTGCCAAGGAAGGCCTGAGGCTCTAGGAGTTCAGGAACCTACCCCCTATGGAGACCGCAGCCTTGCAGATAGCAAAGACCAGAGATTAGGAAGCCAGCTTACCAAATAGGGAGTAAGAAAGTTCTATTGCCTATAAAAGAGCGGCGAAGCACCCCCAGAGCTCTCTCACCATGTGCCCATCTTTTCTACTGGGTTGCTTTATGTTAACTGTATAATGATTTGCTATGTATTTGTATTGTTATTTGTGATTTGCTCACCCTAGTAAGGGGGTGAGAGTTCATGGTTACTTCCTAAACAAGGAATTGCTGAGCCTTTTGAAGTCAGTAGTCTACTGTATTTTTGTGTATCAATATGCTATATTGGTAAATAGAATCAGTATAATAAACTATGTATTCATGTAATTTTTGTGTGGTTAGTCTGGGGCGCGGACGCAGAAGTATTTGTCAAAGTCAGTGGAGTTGATACCGTTGTGTCGGTAGTGAGAGGTGGAAAACCACTACATTATTAAGTTATGGAGATTTTGTACTATCAGAGTTTATTTCATGGTATATAAATTGTGAACCCATGTGAACACATATGAGATATATTGAACTGGGACTGGTCAATTTACAATGTAATTCAATGGTAACCATATTCAGTGAGTTTGTGTAGTTATAACTGGGTAAGCATATATTAGTATATCATAACTTGGTTTATTAAACCTGCAAGAGGTTTGATATGATACAACATGGACTCTTCAAGATTATTTTGTTAAGGTTAAAAGGAATGTCACCAAAAGTGGATGTTCATTTCTGAATTATCGTAAGTACACAACATCAGTGCATCATATTATGAGTACTCATTAGTACATAATATTGTTTTATATTACCTCTGTGGGAGTTCTGATAGTTTACAGAATGATATATCAAGAGTCTCCAGTGTAGTTAATTGTCCTACTATATCTGGTAGTCTTTGGCTAAAGTTGTTGCGCGCCAGGTCCAGCTCCTTCAATCTCGTGAGCTGGTTCAAACTATAGCAACACAATAATCTTAGATTAGTTTACATTTAACATTTGTATACAAAAATATCAGTGAGTTGAGGAATGAACCATAATAACAATTTCTTTAGTGTACAAACATAGACAGTTTTGTAAGTTAGAACTTAATTTGTAAAAGTACAATTTTATCACTTGAAGGGGGAGTGTAGGCTATAAACATTGACATTTGAGAAATGTTTGTAAACCCAGATCGCAGCCACAGGCAGGCAACTACCATTGATCATTGATGTTTATTGATTAGTGTCCAGTATCAAGTTTTTGGCTATTGTCACTCTCATAATAATGTGAAGATTTTCACCCAGTTCACGGACACAACCAACGTGTTACACAGCAGTAACAACAAAGTCCTCCTGCCACTGCACAAGCTAGACTGAGAGCTTTATTCCAACAATTTGCTCAACTGCTGTTCTCCAGGCTCACAGCTCTCATCTGCTGCCAGAACCTATTACTGGGATTGCATTCACTAGTTCTCTTCCTCCTCCTGCTACTAGCAAAAGCCAACAGACCAGATGGACTCCACAGTGTTCAAGCGATAAATAGTGTTTATTCTTCCAAGGTACAATACAGGTAAGTATTCCTTCTGAGGCTTAAAAGTGCTCTGTCTGGCTGTACATCTTGGCCAGGCTTTTATAACATTCTCCTAAGGATGCTATGCCACCAAATAAAGGCATAGCCAATCGCACAAAACAATAACAGTAATACGCCAATAGTCAATAAATCATGTGTTTACAAATAACAGAGCATAGTATCGAAAACAAATAGTCTTTCGTCTTTGTCTTTAGGCTGGGCCTCTCTTCCATTATCGCACCATCATACCATCCTCTCTTCTTCCTTAGCTTGTGCTCTTCCCTTTACCTGCCCCATCAAATGAGTAGCACTCTTGTTTTTATTAGTCCTGCCCCCCTCAGTCTTGGCAGGAAATGCCACCATTCTATGGCTGATGTAATACAGCTCTGGGCCACTTGGGGTAGCTCGGGGTAGCTGTCTTGAGGAGAAAATAGAGCTTTCTCATGGTCAAAAACCAAATCAATTGGTCAATTATTGACCTGTCTACTCCTTTTTAGTTTGCCGTTTTTCTGCTCCTTACACCTAAATAGGCATTAGCAGACTAAAGGGGAACAGGTGGTCAGGAATTTGTGGTTCTGTGTAGACTTTGTAGCAGTCAACTACACAGCTTGAGCTAGAATGCTTGGGATTGGGAAGGAAGGGGTGTATGTACAGGGGAGATGGAAAAAAATGGGAGTAGAACCAAGGGGTGGATGTAGGTATTAGAATTGATACACACAACATTTATTCACAATAATACCATCAATATAACTGAACAGTATTGTGTCCATATTAAGATCATATTGTTTATACTTATTATTCATTATTTATCGTCATCACTTTATTATTAAAATTATTCACCATGAATTATTATAATTGACAAATCATTAATGTCATAGAGCAATAGCAATAACCAGCAAAAGCAATGATTTCCTCCAAACACAATTCGAAACCACCACATGTAGCTGGTAACACCTTCAGCTGCTCACCGATAATTGCATAGCAATACTCATTACTCAGTTCACAGCATTTGCAACACAGAATAGATATAGGTTCTCTGACTGTGCCAATATTAATGGGGGCCAGTTCGAGGGTAGAAATCAGGCGATGTAGAGGTAATACATACCCTGGGCGGGTTTATCCATAGACACCCACAAGGAAAATCATACCTCATGTGAGGAACCACAACTAACAAAGACCAATGAATGTCATGCCTGGATATAACAGTCCTTGTATCAATACTGTTCATATACAGTGATTTTGATTTGTTAGATATTAAAGATACTAATTATTTCCAGTGCTGGGGCCTATAAAATGCCAAACTTTGTAGTTTTTCATCCTTGAAAGATGTTGTTTTGAATAATTTTTGAAAATTAAAAATAAAAAAACATCAAACAGATGCATGCAACTGCTATGAAGTCCAAAATATGGCATTGAGGGACTGTCGTGCATTCTTGCAGCAAGTTTTACATAACTCAACCTGTTAATTACCAAATGATAAGCTCTTTTGTGCTAAAAACATTATACTTTATTAAAACTTTAGATGTCCACCTCTGCGGTGATTTCAACTAAGTCTTTTGTTAACAGACATCAAAAGATAAATACAATACTGTACAGGAAATGCAAGCACGGCGCTGAAAGACAAAGACATTATAGCGAGCCAAACTACGAACTCTCACATTTATACACTAATTATTATTTATTTTCTATCCTCTGTATTAAGGCATTGACTGTTGTACAAAGCTTTAACTGTATCGCATGTCACATAATACTTTATATAAATAGAGCTGCTATGCCTCACAACAAGCAGTGTTCACCGCGAGGCATAGCTAGACAATTCCTTTGAGAATAAATACAGCTAACACTCTCTCAAGCTTTAGACTTGATTACTGCGCAATTTATACATTACTACTCTACAAGGCAACTAGCTCTGACGACCTACTAGGTCTGGCAGCACCAGTGTTGTACGACGAGTAGTAGGCTCGAGGCAGACTTGCCTGACAGACTCTCGCCTATCACGGCCTACCTTTGGCAGCAATGCTGAAGGGCGGACGCTGAGGAGGCCAAGCTGGCAGCAAGCTTGTCTGAAAGGACAAACAACTCTGCTACCTAGAGGGTGCAGGTGTGCTACCAAGGTGACTGGCCACGTCACTACAAAATCCTGCACATTGGTGGCAGCGGTGGGATCTGCAAATCCCCTGACAAGAACCTCTAGGACAAGGCAGAGCAAGACAGCAGACCATGGCTAGCAGACGAGCCATGAGCGTTGATCGGGATCCTACCACTAGGACCATGGGTCAGCTGACAAATATATTAGACAAGTTGACAGACGCACCCCCACAGGTGACTCCATTCAAGGCTCCTACGTACGATGGTACCGGAGACGTCCAATATTTCCTCCAGCGCTTTCAGGAAGTGTCGGAGGCAAATAACTGGGCACCGGCTACGGCCATCATACACCTGAGACAGTCCTTGCAAGGGAAGGCGCAACAGTGCGGAAGGGGAGAGACGATGTGGGCAATTATGGACTCACTGAAGGCGAGCTTCGGGCTTACCCGCCGAGAGGCTGGGGCCAGACTATCCGGCTACCGAAAGGAGCCGAGGCACTCACTGAGAGAGCACGCTCTGGCCATAGAGACTCTGGTAGAGACCGCCCATGAGGACTCCGCCCGCATGCAAAGAAACGAATATGCCTTGGAGCATTTTCAGAACACGCTAGGCAATGCCCACCTACAGAGGCACCTCCTGGCTATACAGCCGACCTCTTTGGAGGCCACTGTAAAAGCAGGTAATGAATACCTGCAGATGCAGCCAACCTACACTGGACCTAAGGTTCGGACAGTAGAGATGGGGGAAGAGGAGGAGTGCCAGCAAGTCAAAGTTCCTGGAGTGGAGGCTCACCTGGAGATGCTGGCCAAGGCCCTCATTGCGCTCACGCAGCAGGTGGCCGCCCTCAAGACCACCCCGCCAGACAGCACACCCACTCGACCACCAAAAGGGTCGTCAAGTGCTGGAAGTGCCAGAGGCTAGGACACACCCAGAGGGAGTGCCGTCAAGACACCTACCAGGGAAACGCAACCGGCCCGCAGCAGTAGGGAGACCTACTGGCTGCAGATGGCCCCCTAGAACCAAGAAGCCAGACAGGTCTGGAGGACAGACCCAGGATGGGTGGCAGGAGGTGAGGCCTCCAGCCTACACCCCACCCATACCACTGCCGGTATCGGTTCTGACCCAGAACAGGTTTGCCAACCTGTCCGCCCTAGAGGGAAACTCATCTGACGATGAGGAACCACCGTCAGTTTTCACTGAAACGTACACAGAAAGAAAGAGGCCGGCAGAGCAGTGGTGAATACAGGTGCAGACTCCTGCTCAGCACAGGAGAGAGCCCAAAGCATCGCCTGGACTGCCAGCAACAGCCAAGCAGTGGCGCAAACAGGTGCAGACTCCTGCCCAGCACAGGAGAGAGCCCCAAATGTCGCCTGGACTGCCAGCAGAGGCTACCCCTCTTACATCTTGTGTAAACCATATGGAACGACCACATAAGTCCAGCTACTACCTGCCGGGCAAGGTGGAAGGGAAGACCGTAACCTACCTGATAGATACAGGTTGCAACACCAACCTTCTATCAAAAAGTGTGTACGACAAGCTACCAGACAGCCGGAAAGCCACACTACAAGAGTACGACTCCCATGGTTTAATGGCAGATGGGACTAAGCTCCCATTCTATGGTCTACTCAGTGTGTCAGGACGAGTACGGTCTGTGGCGTATACAGAAACGTTCGTCGTCACGCAGATTAGCGAGGATGTCATCCTTGGGATGCCATTCTTGGCTAACCAGAAGTGTCGTATGGGCTTTGATCAACCAGTGCTGGTCATGCAGGACCGAGAGCTGGTGTGCACCAACCGTTATGGGAGGGCACTGATCTCCAAAGTCCAAGTACTTCGGAAAACAGAGATCCCCCCACAGACAGAGGCTACCATACCGTGTCATCTTGCCGCACGGAACTATTGTCCACAGGGCGTGATCCAGAGTTTACCAGGGAGCCTACCTTTGGCTACGAGTGTAAACTCGCCGGATGAACAAGGACGGTGTTGGTCAGATGCCTCAACCCTACCTCGAACGTGATAAGCCCGCCAGCCGGCGAGGTTATCGGAACTTTCACAGGGGTAGCGGCAGATGAGGTGCAGCAGACCACACCCGGGGTCCCAACCGGGTCGGATCCGACAGGTTCACCAGTACCTGACCACTTGGTGGAACTGTATGAGCAGGCGAGCAGAGGGTGCAAGGACGAGCAACAGATGGAACAGTTGAGGGGATTGCTTAGGAAGTACGAGGCCGTGTTTAGCAGAAATAGCGGAGACATTGGCCGTACTGACCTTGTAGAGCATGCCATTCCAGTTGCCGAGGGCACCAGACCGGTTAGGTTGCCTCCCCACAGGCTGGGACCTGAGAAAGAGGCTGAAGCTGAACGGCAAGTGAAAAACCTGCTAGAGAAGGGGCTGGTTGAGCCCGCAGACGGGGCTTGGAGTTCCCCGGTGGTGCTAGTACGCAAGAAAGACAGGACGAGGCGGTTCTGCATCGACTACCGGAGGCTAAACGATGTCACTAGGCAAGACGCCTATCCTATACCTAGGATAGACGAGTCCCTTGACGCCCTAGCTGGCAGCAAGTATTTTAGCACGTTGGACCTGACCAGTAGGTACTGGCAGGTGCCGTTAGATGCAGACGCCAAGGAAAAGTCGGCATTTATCACCAGGAGTGGACTATGGCGTTGGAAGGTGCTGCCCTTCGGGCTGACCTCAGCCCCCGCCACGTTCCAGCGTTTGATGGAACGAGTGCTGCAAGGGCTGCACTGGAAGACGCTGCTGCTCTACCTGGATGATGTGATTGTGATCGCACCCGACTTTGAGACACACCTGCAAAGGCTTTCTATTCGCCTGAAAATAAATCATTTACTCCCGCGAAAGCAACGGTTCCCATTCGCGTGAAAATAAACTATTTATTCCCGCGAAAACATTGCTTTCTATTCGCGTGAAAATAAATCATTTATTCCCGCGAAAGCAACGGTTTCCATTCGCGTGAAAAAACATTATTTATTCCCGCGAAAGCATTGGTTTCTATTCGCGTGAAAATAAATTATTTACTCCCGCAAAAGCAACGGTTTCCATTCGCGTGAAAATAAACTATTTATTCCCTCGAAAACATTGCTTTCTATTCGCTTGAAAACAAAGTATTTATTCCGGCGAAAGCATTGGTTTGTATTCGCGTGAAAATAATTCATTTATTCCCGCGAAAACATTGACTTTCCTTCGCGTGAAAAAATGCTGATTCATAGAGATTGACGCGAGATGGTGTTCATAGGGTTTAACCAGTACAACTTTAGCTATATAAGAGCCATCGTTTTCACACAGAAAGCATCCAGTTCTACAACGGCTAACAGAGAAGCAACATCTACTACAGCTATTAGGAGAGCATCAAGGTAAGAAGTGCTAAAATAATTATTTGTTTTTAATTAATTGAATCATCTAGGTTTTTGAATCTTAGTTTTTAAAAACAATCTTTTAATAAGACAATAATTTCAGTATATTTACATCATTAAACTAAGTTCTTTTACTTTTTGCAGGTATGATGACATCACACTCCGAAGCACTTCCTAAGCTCCATATTGAACCAACTACAGCTACCAACAACACTGACACTATCTCCACTACAACCATCAATCTCACCAGCAATGGCATTCACATTGATGACAGAAGACCCAATCCTAACACCTTTAATGATACATCTTCTCGCTCAAACATC
Organism: Cryptosula pallasiana; assembly: GCA_945261195.1. Lineage (NCBI taxonomy): Eukaryota > Metazoa > Bryozoa > Gymnolaemata > Cheilostomatida > Cryptosulidae > Cryptosula > Cryptosula pallasiana. Next base: position 11,380,814 of record OX183136.1, on the reverse strand, counting down.
AACACTCCTGCTGATATAGCAATGAAACGTCATGTAGTTTCAGCTGACTCTCCTTTGAGTCCCACACCGGACTACACATATCTGCATGAGAACAGTGAAGTCAAACGAACAGAGGATAGCAAAAAACCGACAGTGACATTATCTGGAGCTTCAATTTCCTTTTTCTTTTCAGCAACACCAAGAATTATACCGTAAACAAACTTAAAGAGTTCGAATTGCTCGAGATGGCTGGAATAATGACAGGAGCTATGCAGAAAAGAATGTTGGAAATCGGAAATTTTGTGAGTTTGTTGAATTTACCAATTCCTACGATATTGGAGGTTTTCGATGTCAATTACATTGACGATTATGGTATATTGGATTATGAATATGTTTTAACAAACAATCATCGAATTCGAGTCAAGTCACTGATTGACAAAGAACTTACGGTGGAGCTACAGGAACTCGAATCCCGCTCTTCACATATCCTAGTGTATATGGGAAAGCTAGAAGAAAATCAACCCGATCTGCGTATTGTAGGAGCTGATCATCATCAAGGGCTAGAACAACGAGTTATAGCCAAAATCTTGAGAAAAAAATCATTGAAACAGTTGCAAGCATACTTTGATATCATCACTTTCGATAATATCCCTGTCAACACTCTTCTGACATTCACTAGACTCTCAGCTTGGAAAAATTTGAAGTTGAAGCAGCAAAAACGAAAACAAGGTACAACACCTCTACGTATCTCTCACACTGTCACTTACAGATACATGATGAATGGTGGATCTTTGATGACTGGGAAGATTGTTGTCCCTCCTGAAAACGTTTTGAAGATCAAAAATCATGAATGCGGTATGATCCACTATAAAAGTACGATGTCAACTCAAAGTGGTACAAAGAAACACATTCTCACGATTCTGGGTGTTGAAGAAGCTTTAATGCTCCGATCTACTTCAAGTGAAAAAGAAGGAATAGCTTTCAGATTTTCCCTATTTGACGATGCTGAGCTGATGAAAAGCCATGATGATGATGCTGATGATGATAACACTGATGCTTATACTGATGACGAAGAAGATGATAATATGACGGATGATGACTCTGAAAACAAAAACTTTGAGGAAAAAGATGAAGTTGTCAACAATGATAGTGAGAAAAGCAATGAAGATAACAATCACATTTCAAGCGAAGCTAGCAGGATTTCGATATCGGAAATTTAATTAAGGTATGTAAATCTTCACTAGTAATAAGTAACTACTAATAACCGTATTTTTCACCATAGTATAATGTAGTTGTTATAATGACGTCTATGTATGCTTTTAGATAGAATACTTGTACAAGTGAATGACTGACGGCTTGCCAAATCTATCAGCAACAACTCATGAACATTAAATTATATATTATTTGCATTGTGCAATAATTTGTATATATTTAGCATAATAAAGTATTTTATTTATATATAACATTAGTAATTTAGTCAATTTGTAAAACTTTCGGGGTTACAACTCTAAAATGTTACAAAATTTCAATGTTCTGACACAAAAATAAACATTTCAAGTTATCACTAACATTTTCAAAAATGTTAAGACAACTCCCATTTATAATTTCTAAACTTCGTTTTTTTGAAAAATATGTAAAAGTTGTCGGCACATTTTGTCAAAATGGTAAGACAACTCCGCTTTTACACAAAAAATTGTGAAAATGTTTTATAATTTGTTTGAGAAACCAAGACAGTAGAAGACTTTTTTACAACCACAAGCATTATACTTTAGGTTTTACAGTTTTGTGAATTGAGTGTTGATAGTTTGTCACGATATGACACAATAATTAGGTAATTATAGTTTTTTCGTACCAATGCTATAGATTCAGTAATACAGATGTGGAATTTACTGTTTTATAACTTGGATGCAGTATGAAGCTAGTTGATGTAATATTTATTTTGTAATATTATACAAAGTAATACAGTAAGAATGAAGCATATGGAGTTCTCAACCACAAAACAAATAAAATAATGCATTAGGTAAACTAATGACAGAACATTTTTACATGAAGTGTATACATATGAATAAAGTATTCATAAAAACACAGACTATTGTCTGTATATATAATATATATATAGAGAGTATTTATAAAAACCATCCTATTAACTATATATTTTGTGGTAAGAAGTTATAAGATAGAACAGTTGCATAAAGCCTATTCCAGAGCCATGATAATATTAAAAAATATAGTGAAATAAAAATTTTAAAACTCACCTAAGAGTGCAGTTAATACAAGAATTTCTTCTTGAGAAAAATCTGAATTTTTTTGCATTTTCTGTCTAATAGACGCTAATTTCAATTTAACACAATCATTGAAACCCTTTTTTTTCAGTCCATCTTTTATATTCAAAATTAATTTAAGTGAAGTTATATCAATTTTCTTATTATCAGTCTTTTGGCTTTGTTTTAAACCTACTTGAGTTTGAGGGTTATCTGTTACAGTATTAAATTCTAAAACACTGGTTTTTGGACTGCACTGTGAACTAGCAACAGAAATTAAGTCATTATTACTTTCTTCAGTTTCTGAAAGATCAGAATCTGAAGATGTAAGTGCTCTTATTTTTTTACACTGGTTTTTAAGTAAAAGCTTTCGATCTCCAGCCACCGGTTTTTCAGCTATTGCCAACCATTTACTCCCTAATTCAAAATCTAATTCAATGTTTCCAGAAAAATGACCTTCTATTGGATAGATATATACTAACGCAAAATTTTTTGGAAAAGTAATATCCATAACTAACTCAGAATATTTTTTATTAATAAATAAAACAAAATTATTATAACTAGCAATATCAACAATAAAAAACATTTTAGTTTTCAAAATACAACTATGTTGCTGGAGTTCTTTCAAAGTTGTATGTAATTTTCCGCATAAACAATAAAAAATAAACAAGTGAGCAAAAAAATGTCTTGAAAGAACTCGGCCAAGCTCTTGCATCTTCCCTAATTTAAACTTCTTACCACAAAATACACACGGAATGCTGTCTTTTTTTTCTTTCAGTGCTTCGCTCAGCGTCTTTGTACAATATGCTATCAATAATAACGAAAGCACTGAAAGAAAATACCTTGTCCTTTTGTTATCAATATCTACAAGCAAAATAAACAAATTCTCAATATATATATATATAGATAAACGTCTTGAGTATGGTATATGTATATAAAGATAATGCATATCACATACACTTGAAGCACTCCTTATCATCTTTTATTTCCCCATCTATAACGCTCATTTTCCTATATTTTTGTAATTGTTGGTTCTCTGCTTGAACTAAAATAGAAAACACGAATGTAATTATGTTAGTTTTTGAAAAAGATTTATTAAAATTGAATGAGTATGTAGTAAATAATATTTTCATCATACTTACATTCAAATGTATGCCGGTCGTAGGAGAGAAAGGATTCATCCTTCCCTATATACCCTCCGCTTGCAATAAAGCGTGTAGATGTTTTCTCTACAAAAATAACGTAGTAAATGTAGAGTCGTTATTATTTTACCTACAGAAAAATCTACATTTTTCATAAAACAGAAAAATACTTACTCATAGCAATGTGTGTGCTAGCACTTGTTTTTTTTTGGCTTCTCCGTTTCCTTAAAACATTCTTCCAACCACCTCATTGTTTCATCATTGGTAGAGCTTAATAAAACAATAAATCAAGATTGTGATTAATTAAAAACTCTATATAATACAGTTGAATAATAAAGTTTCAATAATATACTTACATAGCACTGAAATCTATTTCATCTATATTTAGATCTAGTGCCTCATTTGAGGTTGTAGACCTATAAGTAATATATATATATATATGTATATATATATATATATATATATATATATATATATATATATATATATATATATATATATATATATATATATATATATATATATATATATATATATATATATATATATATATATATATATATATATATATATATATATATATATATATATATATATATATATATATATATATATATATATACATTTGTATAAATTTATAAATGTAACTGCAACAAAATTGTAAAAGATAGTATAGAATAACTTACTCATTTGTTGTAGGAATATTGCTAGCCATTTTTTGTAGTTTCGCAGACTAATACTTGAAATGAAGTAGAAATGAAAACTGATACTGCTTAGAAAAAATAGTTTCTCTTATATACAAAACATTGAAGTCATTTATCAAGATTAATTTGTAGACTGATTTTCTGATCATTACTATAATAAATGATATTGTTTTTTAAAAAAAGTGGAAGTCAATCAGGAAGTTGGTTAAAAAAATAGGAAGATAGAGATTAGATAGATTAATAAGCTTAAGCTCTACATAGGCTACATTCCTGTAATCTTTCTTTCTACCTAGCTAAAATTTTTGAATGTAGAGCATTGGATAAACAAATTTTACAACCTCTAGATTGATACTCTTTTAAATATATCTAGCTAGGATGAAGCTTACATTTCATTTGAATGACAACTCACATCCTTCAAACATATTTTTATAGCAAAAATATGATGTGTGATAAACTAGTTCAATTGCATTTCATTGATATACACACTACTTCGAACTATGTAGTCAACTGAAGATATGCACAAACAATCATATAGACACATCAACAGCAAAACATTGATGTAGTGTAGTTCCATCTTTATATCATCAGTAGTAATATATGAGCAGATCTCCCTACCAAGTGTTTTTTTGTGGTTCTGATCTTTGAGTTGAGGCAATGAGTTACGGCGTTGGATGAATTCGCCGAGTTTATATTGTATTTTATTTGAGGGGCATTTGAGTGGCATTTGAGTGGCATTTAAGTGGCATTTGAGTTTTGATTATTTTTTTACTTAATTTGAACTTATAGCATATAGATTTTGAATGCATGACATTCAAGTTTTGATAATTTTCTTACATAGCTCGAACTCATATGATATTTTGAGAGAGAGGAGAGAAGAATGAGGAGATATAACTACATTGGATCAATATATGATTATATACATTTATTACATAATAAGTAGCAAAATATTCTTTTATAATATAGCTAGAGTTAGTAAATACTAAGCACTACAACTTGTAATGACAATCAATGGATGATAGTCTTTTTCTTTACAATGTTGTCATTGTTGTACTGATGTTATGACTTAGGGAGGAAGACTTCTGTTCTATGTACTTTTGATTCCATAATGAACTAAAATAAAAAGCTATGTATTAGTATAGGATGATTAAACAAAAATGTAAAATAATTACATGAATTTGAATCATAGTTCTTTTTATATTGGTTAGTTAACATTATATAGTAAAGGGAAGTAACTCACCAAGTTATATTGTTCGGTTTGTTTTTTCTTGAGCATAATTTTCATCAAGTGTTTTTGATTCTCTCTCTTCTATCTAAAGCAAAACAGAAAATACTTGCTTTATCAATAAATTTTATCTAGTTGGAAGTGTTACTTATATCAGTTAGTTTACATTAAATAAAAAAACACCCACTGAGTTGTATTGTCTGACTTGCTCTTCTTGAGTATAGTTTTCACCAGGGGGTGTTGGTTCTCTCAAAGACGTAGAAGATGTGTTTCCCGTTCCCATTGAAAGCACTAAGACCTTGTTCTCAGCAACCTCATCTGTAGTAAAGTACTTCATCTGGTTGGAATCATCAAGTTTGTTGGATAGGTTTTGAGCTGTTTCTATCGCTTGTAATGCTGTGAATGTGATTATATCATGTCGATGATAACCAAATCTACTAACTTCACGATTTCTTACAAGTATGACTCCTGTTCCAATTTGTTTGACGTTGCTAGCATGTTTTTCAGGTATATATAGAACTCCCATCATCAGACCATCGTATTGCAAACATCTGTAGTTTACCAGTAGCGCATCCATCACCACTTCTCCATTAGGTAGTGTTAACTGAGTTGATATTTGAGGAGATTCAAAACTGATTAAACTTCCAACAGCAAATTGAGTGAGTGTTGCGATACGAACCATACTGATCAACCGACTAGGTGTTTTTTTTTTAATTAATCTACTTAGCTGTTTAGCTTCTTCAAGGGGAATATTGGATAGGAAGTTGATAGGGTGAAAGATTGGATGCTTGTCTGAATCGAATCCCATAAAAACCACCAGTTTTGGAACATCCGGTTGTGTTGGAGCTAATTTGTTGTAATCCTCATTTCTCACCATGGACCTCACTTGTCGTCTGTTGCCAAATGTTTCGACATTGTAGCGGATAATACATAAGTTTTTATATACATCCTCAGCTGGTCTTTCGATGGAGATTATCTCGAGAAGTGATGGTGTTTGATTTAAGTGAAGTGGTTGAAACTTTCCAATCATTACTCTGTCATTGGTATCACAAGAATTGAGCAAACTAGCAGGATTTTTTGACAAGCAGGAAAGATGAGAAAGAGATGGTGCTTTCAAAGTCCAAGCATAGTCAATCGTTTTATTTCTATCCGAATCCCATGGTTTTGGTCGAACTGTTTTCAGTTTCCTTTTTATTATATGTGAATCAGAAGGGATATTTTCTTTATCATCAGAATATGGTTCGAATGTTGAGAGAAATGAGGTATTGCGGACTTCATTCATATTCAGAGCGTTCAGTGAGAAGTTGGAACTGAAAAAAGAGTAAAAGATATGTAACAGATGGTTGGAATTTGAAAAATATTTGAAAAGAATAAACTAACTAGATATTTATAAAATAAACACATAATCAAAACCAAAACGATTTTTCTGATGTATTATGGTGAAACTATTTGATCTTTTATTAATAAGAACAAAATATTAAAACATAAAATTAACTTTCTGAAGTATTATAGCAAATCTAGTTGAAGTTTTCTATCAATATATGTTAAAGAATTATTTAATGATTCTCACCTTATTGACTGAAAGTCTTTCTATAGTTTCAAGTACACGTAGTAGTTGATGTGTAGATGTTGCTTCTTCGCTAGCCATCGTAGAACTGAATGCTTTCTGTGTGAAAACACTGGTTCTTAAATAGCTAAAGCTGTACTAATTAACCCTATGAAAACCATCTCGTGAAACCTTCTTTATAATATATCTATGACTCAGCAGTTTTTCACGCGGTATTCCCGCGAAAGCATTGGTTTTTATTCGCGTGAAAATTATTCTTTTTACTCCCGCGAAAGCAACGGTTTTATCCATATGGAAATAATTGTTTTATTCCCGCGAAAGCAGTGGTTTCTATCAGCGTGAAAATAAAATTTTCATTCCCGCGAAAGCAACAGTTTCCATTCGTGTGAAAATAATTTATTTATTCCCGCGAAAACATTGGTTTTTATTCGCGTGAAAATAAAATTTTCACTCCCGCGAAAGCAACGGTTTCCATTCGCGTGAAAATAAAGTATTTATTCCCGCGAAAGCATTGGTTTGTATTCGCGGGAAAATAAAATGTTCATTCCCGCGAAAGCAACAGGTTCCCTTCGCGGGAAAATAAATTATTTATTCCCGCGAAAGCATTGATTTGTATTCGCGGGAAAATAAAATTCTTATTCTCGCGAAAACAACAGGTTCCATTCGCGGGAAAATAAATTATTTATTCGCGCGAAAACATTGGTTTGTATTCGCGGGAAAATAAAATATTTATTCCCGCGAAAGCAACGGTTTCCATTCGGGTGAAAAGAAATTATTTATTCCCGCGAAAGCATTGGTTTGTATTCGCGGGGAAATAAAATCTTTATTCCGGCGAAAGCAACAGGTTCCATTCGCGGGAAAATAAATTATTTATTCCCGCGAAAGCATTGGTTTGTATTCGCGGGAAAATAAATTTTTTATTCCCGCAAAAGCATTGGTTTGTATTCGCGGGAAAATAAAATTTTTATTCCTGCGAAAACATTGGTTTGTATTCGCGTGAAAATAAAATATTTATTCCCGCGAAAGCAACAGGTTCCATCCGCATGAAAATGAAATATTTATTCCCGCGAAAGCAACGGCTTCCATTCACGTGAAAATAATGCTGATTCATAGCGGTGCAACTTAAGCTATATAAGAAGCACTGTTTTCATACAGAAAGCATTCACTTCATTGTTAGTAACTGAAGGAACAATATCTACTACATCATCATCTACTACAGCACTCCTTTTTTATCATTTCAATTACATAGGAAACAGCCGAAGTTCAAACAACTATGTGTATAATTCATCTAATTCAAAGAAAACAAGTCTTCATTTGTGATGTAAGTATCTATATTTTGTTTTAATTGTAATCAATTTAAACGTGAAGACATTTTCTGAAAAAAACAAGATTATTCACTATTTAAGATATCAAAAAATGTTGTAAGTTTTAATTATGTTTTATTATTATTATTATTTCAGGACTTCAAAATGAAAAAAGTATTCCTTCATCCGAATTTTATAGAAAGCAGCTCAAGTTCAACCAACTAGGAATATCATTCATTTAATTCAAAGAAAGACAAGTCTTCATTTCTGATGTAAGTATTTACATTCTATTACAATAGTAATCAATTCAAGTATATTGAAAAAAAATTGAAACCTTAGTCTTTTTTTATTTTTTGCTATAAAGCATTATAATTTTTTTTTAGAATAACAACGAACTAGATCAAAGGGAAAGAACTTTCCAACAAAACTTTAACATGAGTAATAACTGAAGCTACTACTTATATTATATATAAATAATGTGTCGAGTAACAAACAACAGATATGTAGCAAACACTATTTATAATGAAAAAAGAGAAAATGCAAAAAACTCGGAATTGCTTTGAAAATACTAAAGACTGCGCTGAATGGATACATGATAGTTTACTCGTTACTTCGTCGTTGTTTTTACAACGAACTTTTCCTGATACCACTGCAATTACTTATGTCGTCGCAACTTATCCGGATAATCACTGTAGTCTTTTGTCATTAAAATTACAAAAATCTGTTGCACAACTTTCCCCAACGGACTTTTTCAAGTTCATTTACAATAAACTCTCTTTTTATGAAAGAGAGACTTTAATGCTTGATGAAAGTTATCGAAGAAAATCATTTCTTACAAATTGGAGACGAGTAGGTAAACATTGTGGTGAAAACATGGCTGGAGCTGGTTTCTATAACCTTGAAAAAAACAACGCTGTTCGATGTGCTTTTTGCCAAGGGGTATTACTAAACTGGAAGGATGAAGATGAACATCCGATGAAAGAACATGCTAAAAGTTTTCCGTTTTGTCGATTTGTTAGAGGATTTAACACTCACAATCGTGTGTATAGACCTAGGAAACTACTTGCAGATGAAATGAAAAACATCTCAATTGTCAAAAGTTATACGATGGAAGAACAAAAAACTAGAAGAGGAGATTTAACTGCAGAAGTATTACCTCTAGGTATATCAATTGATCGTGCTGGTACACCGCGTTTTGCTACTGAAACATCTAGAGAAGACAGTTTCAAACAATGGAAGGGTAAAGTCTCCATGAAACTCCTTTCCAATGCAGGTTTCTACTATACTAAGTTCGGAGATAGTGTAAAATGCTTCTTTTGCTCAGGTGAACTTAAAGAATGGAAAGAGAGTGATCTACCGTGGGAGGAACACTGTCGATGGTTCCCAGACTGTTCTTTTTTACTCAGCAGTAAAGGTGAAGAGTATGTTGAGGATGTTTACATGCGAACGGAAAAAGGCAAAAGGTGTAAGCTACGGGTTGAAAAATATCGAGAAAAAGTAAAACAAATAACGCACAACAATGACACCAAAGAAATGAAACTTATTTGCAAAAAACTAGGATACAGTCAAAACGATATCGAACAAGTTTTAGTGATAAATGGAAAACCTTTTGAGCGAATAGGTTTTATGATTGAAGCCTTACATACTTTTGAAAATGATTTTACATCTGTTGAGAATTCGTCAACACTGTTAAAAAATGATGCTAAATCAATTGATTCGTTAAAAAAAGATAAGGATCAGCCTAAGCAAAGCAAACTCGCTCAATGTGTGTCTGAGTCACATGAAAAAAAAGTAATTGCAAATCATATCTCTCTTCCATGCGGTCATCTCATTTACTGTAGTGAGTGTAAGGAAAAAGCACTTACTGAATGCTCATCAGAAGTAAAACCTTGCCCAATCGATGGTTGTCAGGTTGAAATTAAAGCATTTATGAAGATCTACATGAGCTAGCATAACAATTAACCTCAAAAAAAAAGAAAAAGTAATGAATGATTAAATAGGTATTTCAATTTGAAAACGAATCATTCGCGTTTTGTAATTTAACGGGCTAACAACAAATATGTTACGTGTTGAAGACTTTGCTCACCAAGAAGCTTCCGATGCTATAGGACCTAAGACTTTTTTGGCTGAGGTTTCTGATGAAATGTTGAGGATTTATTTTACGGAAGAATGTGTATACTGTGTGCTAGGAGGAAGCTTTTACAAGCAAGCAACCAATCTATCACCACTAAACTGTTACTGTTCACACGTTGATGATAAATGTATCACTTGTAAAAGATATGTTGAAATGGTTGAAGGTGCTACACCCACCAAAAAAGAATTGGGTGATGCTATCGACTGGATTGATAGAAGACAAGTTTTGAAAAACGCTAAAATGGGTTTTTTGGTGCATGATGAATGGATTAATGCTTTTTTGGATCTTTCCTCTGATCATTTGAAGTCTCCCTTTATGTTAACAAATTTGAGAGCACGATTAAATCCCTACCTATTACCTACTAGTCAGAGCAAGCTGGCTTATCAACGTCTAAAGGATAAATTACTTGCGATAGCAGAAGGATATCCATATGCTTATACTCCTGATGAAAAAGAAGACTCAGTCAACCCGATAATACCTATTGATTCGACAAGTATATCTGAGGACTCATAAAAGAACTGCTACAAAAAATGTTGCTTCATTTATCTCTGAACTACAGAAGAAACATGAGTGGAAAAACTGAAGGATTCAAGTCAATTGCTACATTGGCTGATTTTGTTCCTAAGTTCATAAGGACTCATTTTGAACACTTTCCTTTAGAGCGTTCGAATCCTCTTTTTGTTCAACTCATCACCGAAGAAGTATTTTATTTTGTGTTAGGATTCAATCTAGTTCGTAAATCAATACAAAGCATGCTTTTGAGCTGTAATTGTATTTCAAGAGCAAATCCTCTCGAATGCTTAAACTGTTCTAGGAGCTTTGATCCAAAAGTATGCTGTCCGCAAGACAAGTTGATAAATTTTGAAGATCTCAAAAGAGCAATCGAACTGATTGATATAAAGCAATGTTTGAAAGATGCTGATCTGGGTGATTTGATAGATATTTCGATTTTAAGAGGTTTGACTTCATTTCGCTGGACAGGAACACATGTTCTTTTGTCTCAATCTCAATTGGAACCATACTTACATTTTGGTAACCACTTTGATGAGATTGTTTTACATCTTCAAAATCAGCTGAGAGAGCTGAACAAGCCACTAGCCACTTACGTATAAATAGAAAGAACATCAAGAAAGAAAGTATTCAACTTTCAACACTGAAAGCAAAAACATTTTAAAAAATGAGCTGCGTATTCATCTTGCTACTGGCACTAACATTTCCCAATGTTAGTGGAGTATTCTATACCAATGAAATTGATGAATGTATAGCCGGAGCTATGGATAAAAATGATGTCTTGGTTTTTTCACTTTTCGAAAGGACTATACGATATAAAGATGAAAATGGAACAAACTGTGTGCGACTCTACCCTCCTGACTTATTATATTGTGGTTTTTTCATCCCTCAAAGTGCTTCTTGGATCTGCAAGGACACAACTTCTACAGATTCTGTGTCTTGTAATACTACAACAAAATACGTTTTGAATCAAGAGGAATGTGAAATGGATATTACAAATAATACGGAAGGACTTACTCAAAACACAAAAATATATCGAAATGGAAATTTATGTGCATTTCAATACAATCGCGAACGTGTGATCTGTCCAATGAGAAGACAATTTATGACATACAAATTTGCATGCGTGCAATGTGTTCATTCCGATCATTCGATCAACAAGGAACCAAAACCAGTTAACATCACTAACATCAAAGATTCATCACTTTCGACTTTTGACAGTTTCAAAACTAGCGGAGTGTTTTATAGCAACAAAATTGATAAATGTCTTGCTGGAGCTACGGAAAAAAACGATGTCTTGGTTTTTTCACCTTTTGAAAGAACTATTCGATATAAAGATGAAAATGGGGAAAACTGTGTGAGACTCTATCCTTCTGACTATATATATTGCGGTTTTTTCATCCCTCGAAACGCTTCTTGGATCTGTAAGCGTAAAGATTCTACAGATATCAAGGAATCAATTCCAGCTAACATCACTACCATCAATGATATCGAAGGTGTAAATGAGGAATCAAATCCAGCTAACATCACTAACATCAGTAAAATCAAAGGTGTGAATTCAACATTTTCGAGTTTCGACAGTTTCAATGTCAGCGAAGTATTTTATGCCAACGAAATCGATGAATGTATAGATTGGAGTTATGGAAAAAAATGATGTGTTATTTTTTTCACCTTTTGAAAAGAGTATTCGATATAAAGATGGAAATGGAACAAACTGTGTGAGACTCTATCCTTCCAACTATTTACATTGCAGTTTTATTATCGCTCAAAACGCTTCTTGGATCTGCAAAAGCAGAACTTCTACAGATACCCTGACCTGCAATACGCCAACAAAATACACTCTGAATCAGGAGGAATGTGCAATAGGGGTTAAAAATAATACGGAAGGTCTTACTCAAAATACAAAACAATTTTGGAATGATGAATTATGTGTATTTGAATCCAACACCTCACGTTTGATTTGCCCACCAACAGAAGAGTTTGAGACAACCAACTTTGCATGTGTGGAATGCAATCATTTGACCAACGAGAAGCCGAAAATCGCTACTATCATCACTAACATCAATGGTATTGAAGGTGTAAATTTGTCATTTTCGAGTTTTGAAAGTTTGAAATCTATTCAAAACAAGATTATCATCAGCATCACATGTCAAGGAGATAACAAAGACAAATGCGATCCCAAAGTTATATATATAGAACTTTAGTTGGAGCATATTAACCAAAGTCCACCGAAATGCAAGACAGTTAACTCTAGACGATGAAAGCATAAACTAGGTTAAAAGTCTCTCTCTCTCTGAATAAAAATGAAATATCGAAACTATCTTCTATTATTCCCAATCCTAAGCGGTTATTGTCTTGCAACAGAGATTCAACCATTCACTTTATCTCAAACAGCTTCCGGATGTTTTTCGGGAATTCTTAATATGGAAGCGGTTAATTCAGTAACTCATATTTTAGGAAAAAACTTAAAATATCGTATGCTTAAACTCACAGGTTTCATGCAGTTTTCTCTCCAACGTAGAACCTGTGACACTTATGATATGTGGCCTCAAGAATACTTTGTTTGCAAAACCGATGAAGCTTTAAGGTACATTCGTTTATATGACAAGGGATTACTACCTACGATTCGAAGAACAACTTCAACAATCACCACAACTCCGCAGACAACGACGACAACAAAAATTACAAACGAGTCACTAGTTCCAGCTTTATCACCATCAATTCCATCTCTTCCACAAGCTCTGGGTTTAGTCGATTTAATTTTGGAACACCCAAGCCCTACAAACTCTACTATATACAATTATGAAGAAATCGAAACAACTACTGATTGTGTGTGTGATAGATACATCATATGCGAAAACAATTCAGCAGCAATTACAAATTCAACACCATCGATTTATAGAGTTTTTATTTATAATGACTTGGAGGATTTTTCAAAACTTTCTCTATCTATATTGGAAGATAGTAAACTTAAACTTGAAGAAAATCTTGTCATCGTGATTGAACCTGAATGTGATGATATTTCTTGTAAAGTCATCAAATACTTTACAAATTAAAAAGTTTTTATAGACTTTAACACTATATATTCATCCTATTACACTTTATTATGATATATATATTTTATTACGTTCTCCAGTAAGCAAATAATGTAATACCTATTATGTAATAATAAAACTATAACAATAACTATAGCGTTGTAGATGGTTATATCATATACAAAAACAATTCAGTGGCAATTACAACTCCATCAAAAATGTTGTCATATGAGTGCCATACATTCAAAATCTATATGCCGTATAAGTTCAAATCAAGTAAAAAAATAATCAAAACTCAAATGCCACTTAAATGCCACTCAAATGCCACTCAAATACCTCTCAAATGAAATACAATATAAACTCGGCGAATTCATCCAACGACGTAACTCATTGCATAACCCCCAAGATCAAATCCACAAAAAAACACTTGGTAGGGAGATCTGCTCATATATTACTACTGAGACTTTAATGCTTGATGAAAGTTATCGAAAAAAATCATTTCTTACAAATTGGAGACGAGTAGGTAAACATTGTGGTGAAAACATGGCTGGAGCTGCTTTCTATAACCTTGAAAAAAACAACGCTGTTCGATGTGCTTTTTGCCAAGGGGTATTACTAAACTGGAAGGATGAAGATGAACATCCGATGAAAGAACATGCTAAAAGTTTTCCGTTTTGTCGATTTGTTAGAGGATTTAACACTCACAATCGTGTGTATAGACCTAGGAAACTACTTGCAGATGAAATGAAAAACATCTCAATTGTCAAAAGTTATACGATGGAAGAACAAAAAACTAGAAGAGGAGATTTAACTGCAGAAGTATTACCTCTAGGTATATCAATTGATCGTGCTGGTACACCACGTTTTGCTACTGAAACATCTAGAGAAGACAGTTTCAAAAAATGGAAGGGTAAAGTTTCCATGAAACTCCTTTCGAATGCAGGTTTCTACTATACTAAGTTCGGAGATAGTGTAAAATGCTTCTTTTGCTCAGGTGAACTTAAAGAATGGAAAGAGAGTGATCTACCGTGGGAGGAACACTGTCGGTGGTTCCCAGACTGTTCTTTTTTACTCAGCAGTAAAAGTGAAGAGTATGTTGAGGATGTTTACATGCGAACGGAAAAAGGCAAAATGTGTAAGCGACGGGTTGAAAAATATCGAGAAAAAGTAGAACAAATAACGCGCAACAATGACACCGAAAAAATGAAACTTATCTGCAAAAAACTAGGATACAGTCAAAACGATATCGAGCAAGTTTTAGTGTTAAATGGAAAACCTTTTGAGCGAATAGGTTTTATGATTGAAGCCTTACATGCTTTTGAAAATGATTTTACATCTGTTGAGAATTCGTCAACACTGTTAAAAAATGATGCTAAATCAATTGATTCGTTAAAAAAAGATAAAGATCAGTCTAAGCAAAGCAAACTCGCTCAATGTGTGTCTGAGTCACATGAAAAAAAAGTAATTGCAAATCATATCTCTCTTCCATGCGGTCATCTCATTTACTGTAGTGAGTGTAAGGAAAAAGCACTTACTGAATGCTCATCAGAAGTAAAACCTTGCCCAATCGATGGTTGTCAGGTTGAAATTAAAGCATTTATGAAGATCTACATGAGCTAGCATAACAATTAACCTCAAAAAAAGAAAAAGTAATGAATGATTAAATAGGTATTTCAATTTGAAAACGGATCATTCGCGTTTTGTAATTTAACGGAATAACAACAAATATGTTACGTGTTGAAGACTTTGCTCACCAAGAAGCTTCCGATGCTATAGGACCTAAGACTTTTTTGGCTGAGGTTTCTGATGAAATGTTGAGGATTTATTTTACGGAAGAATGTGTCTACTGTGTACTAGGAGGAAGTTTTTCCAAGCAAGCATTCAATCTATCACTACTAAACTGTTACTGTTTACACGTTGATGACGAATGTATCACTTGTAAAAGATATGCTGAAATGGTTGAAGGTGCTACACCCGCCAAAAAAGAATTGGGTGATGCTATCGACTGGATTGATAGAAGACAAGTTTTGAAAAACGCTAAAATGGGTTTTTTGGTGCATGATGAATGGATTAATGCTTTTTTGGATCTTTCCTCTGATCATTTGAAGTCTCCCTTTATTTTAACAAATTTGAGAGCACGATTAAACCCCTACCTATTACCTACTAGTCAGAGCAAACTGGCTTATAAACGTCTAAAGGATAAATTACTTGCAATAGCGGAAGGATATCCATATGCTTATACTCCTGATGAAAAAGAAGACTTATTCAACCCTATAATACCTATTGATTCGACAAATATATCTGAGGACTCATAAAATAACTGCTACAAAAAATGTTGCTTCATTTATCTCTAAACTACAGAAGAAACATGAGTGGAAAAACTCAAGGATTCAAGTCAATTGCTACATTGGCTGATTTTGTTCCTAAGTTCATAAGGACTCATTTTGAACACATTCCTTTAGAGCGTTCGAATCCTATTTTTGTTCACATCATCACCGAAGAAGTATTTTATTTTGTGTTAGGATTCAATCTAGTTCGTAAATCAATACAAAGCATGCTTTTGAGCTGTAATTGTATTTCAAGAGCAAATCCTCTCGAATGCTTAAACTGTTCTAGGAGCTTTGATGCAAAAGTATGTTGTCCGCAAGACAAGTTGATAGAATTTGAAGATCTCAAAAGAGCAATCGAGCTGATTGATATAAAGCAATGTTTGAAAGATGCTGAACTGGGTGATTTGATAGATATTTCGATTTTAGGAGGTTTGACTTCATTTCGCTGGACAGGTACACATGTTCTTTTGTCTCAATCTCGATTGGAACCATACTTACATTTTGGTAACCACTTTGATGAGATTGTTTCACATCTTCAAAATCAGCTGAGAGAGCTGAACAAGCCACTAGCCACTTACGTATAAATGGAAAGAACATCAAGAAAGAAAGTATTCAACTTTCAACACTGAAAGCAAAAACATTTCAAAAGATGAGCTGCATATTTATCTTGCTATTGGTACTAACATTTCCCAATGTTAGTGGAGTATTCTATACCAATGAAATTGATGAATGTATAGCCGGAGCTATGGATAAAAATGATGTCTTGGTTTTTTCACCTTTCAAAAGGACTATACGATATAAAGATGAAAATGGAAAAAACTGTGTGCGACTCTACCCTCCTGACTTATTATATTGTGGTTTTTTCATCCCTCGAAGCGCTTCTTGGATCTGCAAGGACACAACTTCTACAGATTCTGCGTCTTGTAATACTACAACAAAATACGTTTTGAATCAAGAAGAATGTGAAATGGGTATTACAAATAATACGGAAGAAATTACTCAAAATGCAAAAGTATATCGAAATGGGGAATTATGTGCATTTCAATACAACCGCGAACGTGTGATCTGTCCAATAAGAAGACAGTTTATGACATTCAAATTTGCATGCATGCAATGTGTTCATTCCGATCATTCGATCAACAAGGAACCAAAACCAGTTAACATCACTAACATCAAAGATTCATCACTTTCGACTTTTGACGGTTTCAAAACTAGTGGAGTGCATTATAGCAATAAAATTGATAAATGTCTAGCTGGAGTTATGGAAAAAAATGATTTCTTGGTTTTTTCACCTTTTGAAAGGACTATACGATATTAAGATGAAAATGGGGAAAACTGTGTGAGACTCTACCCTTCAGACTATATATATTGCGGTTTTTTCATCCCTCGAAACCCTTCTTGGATCTGTAAGAGTAAAGATTCTACAGATACCGAGGAATCAATTTCAGCTAACATCACTACCATCAATGATATCGAAATTCCAGCTAACATCACTACCATCAATGATATCGAAGGTGTAAATGAGGAATCAAATCCAGCTAACATCACTAACATCAATAAAATCGAAGGTGTGAATTCAACATTTTCGAGTTTCGACAGTTTCAATGTCAGCGAAGTATTTTATGCCGACGAAATCGATGAATGTATAGATGGAGTTATGGAAAAAAATGATGTGTTATTTTTTTCACCTTTTGAAAAGAGTATTCGATATAAAGATGAAAATGGAACAAACTGTGTGAGACTCTATCCTTCCAACTATTTACATTGCAGTTTTATAATCGCTCAAAACGCTTCTTGGATCTGTAAAAGCAAAACTTTTACAGATACCCTGAGCTGCAATACGCCAACAAAATACACTCTGAATCAGGAGGAATGTGCAATAGGGGTTAAAAATAATACGGAAGGTTTTACTCAAAATACAAAACTATTTTGGAATGATGAATTATGTGTATTTGAATACAACACCTCACGTTTGATTTGTCCACCAACAGAAGAGTTTGAGACAACCAACTTTGCATGTGTGGAATGCAATCATTCGACCAATGAGAAGCCGAAAATCGCTACTATCATCACTAACATCAATGGTATTGAAGGTGTAAATTTGTCATTTTCGAGTTTTGAAAGTTTGAAGTCTATTCAAAACAAGATTATCATCAGCATCACATGTCAAGGAGATAACAAAGACAAATGCGATCCCAAAGTTATATATATAGAACTTTAGTTGGAGCATATTAACCAAAGTCCGTCGAAATGCAAGACAGTTAACTCTAGACGATGAAAGCATAAACTAGGTTAAAAGTCTCTCTCTCTGAATAAAAATGAAATATCGAATCTATCTTCTATTATTCCCAATCCTAAGCGGTTATTGTCTTGCAACAGAGATTCAACCATTCACTTTATCTCATAGACAGATTGGATGTTTTTCGGGAATTCTTAATATGGAAGCAGTTAATTCAGTAACTCATATTTTAGGAAAAAGCTTAAAATATCGTATACATACACTCACATGTTTGATGCAGTTTTCTCTCCAACATAGAAGCTGTGACACTTATGATATGTGGCCTCAACAATACTTTGTTTGCAAAACCGATGAAGCTTTAAATTACATTCATTTATACGATGAGGGATTACTACCTACGATTCGAAGAACAACTTCAACAATCACCACAACTCCGCAGACAACGACGACGACAACAAAAATTACAAACGAGTCACTAGTTCCAGCTTTATCACCATCAATTCCATCTCTTCCACAAGCTCTGGGTTTAGTCGATTTAGTTTTGGAACACCCAAGTCCTACAAACTCTACTATATACAATTATGAAGAAATCGAAACAACTACTGATTGTGTGTGTGATAGATACATCATATGCGAAAACAATTCAGTAGCAATTACAAATTCAACGCCATCGATTTATAGAGTTTTTATTTATAATGATTTGGAGGATTTTTCAAAACTTTCTCTATCTATATTGGAAGATAGTGAACTTAAACTGGAAAAAAATCTTGTCATCGTCATTGAACTTGAATGTGATGATATTTCTTGTAAAGTCATCAAATACTTTACAAACTAAAAAGTTTTTATAGACTTTAACACTATATATTCAACCTATTACACTTTATTATGATATATATTTTATTACATTCTCCAGTAAGCAATTAATGTAATACTTATTATGTAATAATAAAACTATAACAATAACTATAGCGTTGTAGATGGTTATATCATATACAAAAACAATTCAGTGGTAATTACATTTCCATCAAAAATGTTGTCATATGAGTGCCATACATTTAAAGTCAACATGTCATATAAGTTCAAATCAAGTAAAAACTAATCAAAACTCAAATGCCACTTAAATGCCACTAAATGCCACTCAAATACCCCTCAAATTAAATACAATATAAACTCGGCGAATCCATCCAACGCCGTAACTCATTGCATAACCCTCAAGGTCTCATCCACAAAAAAACACTTGGTAGGGAGATCTGCTCATATATTACTACTATCATCAGACAGTAAATTAATATGTGAGAGCTTCAATTATAGTTTACAACATTAAGTATGAGTTCGGAATGTAATAAAATACTTTACAGGTATCTGATAGCATTTAATAACTAGTTCAATTGCAGTTTATCGATATAGTCTACTGTAACACACACTACCGCAAACAATCATATAGCCACATCAACAGCAAAACAATGATGTAGTGTAGCTCCATCTTTATATCATCAGACAGTAAATTAAAATGTGAGAGCTTCAATTATAGTTTACAACATTAAGTATGAGTTAGGAATGTAATAAACACTTTAAAGATATCTGATAGCATTTAAATATGTATATGTAACATATAACTCTTGATTTATTAGACAAAACAGCTTCCTAAAAATAGAAAATACACTATGTATGTTGATACATTGTTTGTATTTCACACAAAAAACAATGAGATATTTTAAAAAAAGTAACAGTCTAACTAACAAAACAAGTGGATAGAGTCATGCTTTGTTCATGTTTTTTTTAAATGATAGCGGAGATAACTAGAATTAAAAGTAAAACCACAAATCCGTTTTGGTGAAAGAATGTAGCTGTATTAACTAATATGTAATTAAACAATAAAAAACAGTAGATAGATGCAATCAAGTTCTCTTCCTTTTTAGGTTGAATTCAACCTATAATTCCATCATCTATGGATGTTTGTTGTTTTGTTTTAAATAGAAATAACATGATAATAAATAGTGCTTAGGTGTAATTAATGAGTTTTCTCGAGTGCTTTTATAACACCTAATATTAAAAAGATCAAAAGATATAGGATTAAGCGAGAGATGATGATTAATGACTTTTCTGGAATGAGTTTATTAGTAAAGCGACACTTGCGTTATATTATAATTAATTACTTTTTAAAAATGAACTGGTAACATTACATCGACTGAAATAATACCTGAAACGTCTCGCATAAGTTTTGATCTGACCGAAAATGGACTGAAAACCTTCAAGGTGCGTCAAAATTATCGTAACTCGCTATAGCGGATATTCTAAGAAATATTTATTTTCTCTTTGCTAACTTGACGTACAATATTTTGTAACGGATGTCACATGATCTCAATCAATTTTTTTCAACTGAATCACTTAGTTACTCGTAAACATTTGATACTCGCGTGATTTCTTTGATAACAGCAATATCCCAATTGTGTTTATCGTAAATATTTCAAAAAGGGATATTGCGTGTTTCAATTGGTTTTTCCTACTGAATCACTTAGTTACTCGTGAACATTTGAAAATTGTTTGAATTTTTCGTTGATAAAACATGTTGCAAGTATCTTTTAACAAATATTACCCAATTATGTTTATTGTAAATATTTCAAAACAGATATTGCGTGTTTCAGTTGGTTTTTCCTACTGAATCACTTAGTTACTCGTAATTATTTGAAAATTGTTTGATTTTTTCGTTGATAAATCATGACGCAAGTATCTTTTAACAAAATATTACCGTGATTTCAATCGGTTTTCTTTACTAGATTACTTAGTTACTCATCAACATTCATAATTGCTTTTATTAATAAATGTTGCAAAGCAATGTTGTATTTAAACAATATTACTACGATTCCAACCAATTTCCTTACTGAATTACTTAATTACTCGCCAGTATTTCAAAATTTCTTTCACTAATAATTAAAAAGTAATATTGTAAATATATAATGCAGTAGATACTAAATTGACACAAATTTTATTCATATGATTTTAAAACTTAACTAATGTAGTTTTTTTACCAGAAATAATAATAATTTTTAAAACAAAATCAAGAATTAACGGTGATTACATGTATGGTAAACATAATATCTGTAAATATATATATATATATAACTAAAAGAAATATTTATGCTCAAGTCTCCTCTCTCTCTCCTCTAACCTCTCTCCTCTAAACTCTCTCTAGATATATACAAATACAGTTATTTTTATATGTAGACTTGATCTCGAATGCTGATGATATGTAGTCTCAAGTGGATAAATGAAGTTAAAGTACTTTGTATTACACAAAATTTACTGTAAATTTTAATCATCTAGAGGACTAATGGTATCTTCTCTCCTCTCTCTCAAGATATCTCCTCTCTCTCTCCTCTAACTACTCTCCTTTCTCCTCTCTCCCCTCTCTAGATGTATACAAATACAATTATTCTTATATGTAAACTCGATCTCGAATGCTGATGATATGTAGTCTCAAGTTAATAAATGAAGTTAAAGTACTTTGTATTACACAAAATTTACTGTAAATTTTAATCATCTAGAGGGCTAATGCTTCTCTTTTTCCTCTCTCCTCTTCCCCTCTATCCTCTCTCTCAAGATATCATATGAGTGATATTACAAAAAATTATCAAAACTTCAAAATCTAGATGCCCTATGAGTTAGAGTTATGTATATAATTATGTAAAAAATTATCAAAACTTGAATTCCATACATTCAAAATCTATATGTCATATAAGTTCAAATCAAGTAAAAAAATAATCAAAACTCAAATGCCACTTAAATGCCACTCAAATGCCACTCAAATACCCCTCAAATAAAATACAATATAAACTCGGCGAATCCATCCAACGCCGTAACCCATTACCTCAACTCCAAGGTCTAATCCACAAAAAAACACTTGGTAGGTAGATCTGTTCATATATTACTACTATTCTATACTAATACATAACTTTTTTATTTTAGTTTATTACGAAATTAAAAGCACATAGAACAGAAGTCTTCCTTCCTAAGATATAACATCAGTACATCAAAGACATCATTGTAAAGGAACAAACTATGCATTAACTGTTATTACTTACAAGTTGTAGTGCTTTGTATTACTTAGTATTTACTGACTCTAGCTATATTATATAGGAAGATTTTCCCTACTTATTATGTAATAAGTTTATATAATCATATAATGATTCATTTTTAATCAATGTATTTATTTAATTTAGATATATCTCCTCTCTCCTTTCTCTCTATGTAGATATAAATATACCCATAAATATGTACATAATTGACCATATATACATGAATGTATTGAAAAATAAAAGATCTCTCTCTCTCTCATCTCTCTCTTTTTCTCTCTCAAGATACCATATGTATGTATGCATGAATGCATTGATTGTCATTACAAGTTGTAGTGCGTTGTATTACTTAGTATTTACTGACTCTAGCTATATTATAAAGGAAGATTTTCCCTACTTATTATGTAATAAATGTATATAATCATATAATGATTCATTTTTGATCAATATATTTCTTCAATGTAGATATATCTCTTCTCTCTTCTCTCTATGTAGATATAAATATACCCATAAATATGTACATAATTAACCATATATACATGAATGTATAGAAAACTAAAAAATCTCTCTCTCCTCTCTCTCTCCTCTCTCTCTCCCTCTCTCCTCTCTCTGCCTCTCTCTCTTTCTTTTTCTCAAGATAGCATATGTATGTATGCATTGATTGTCATTACAAGTTGTAATGCTTTGTATTACTTAGTATTTACTGACTATAGCTATATTATATAGGAAGATTTTCCCTACTTATTATGTAATCAATGTATATAATCATATAATGTTTCATTTTTGATCAATATATTTATTCAATGTAGCTAAAACTCCTCTCTCCTCTCTCTCTCCTCTCTCTTCTCTCTCCTCTCTCTCAAGATGCCATATGAGTTCGAATTATGTAAAAAAAATTATCAAAACTTAAATGCCATACATTCAAAATCTAGCTGCCATATGAGTTCAAATTAAGTAAAAAAGTAATCAAAACTCAAATGCCACTTAAATGCCACTCAAATGCCACTCAAATGCCCCTCAAATGAAATACAATATAAACTCGGCGAATCCATCCAACGTCGTAACTCATTGCATAACCCCCAAGATCAAATCCACAAAAAAACACTTGGTAGGGAGATCTGCTCATATATTACTGTACAGGAATTTGCGTCTAGGTGGTAGCCACCTGTACACACTCCCGACGTGCTCTACTTCTGCCCAAGTCTACTTACAATAATTTGCTATTATTGCTCGTATTGTCTGGAGAGCCTTTATTGGTTTGTGCAGTTTTGCGTGCGGCCGAATCTGGCGTGTATGTTTGCTGGCAGTGGACAATAATTATTTGACAATTATTGGCTGCATCCGAACATGTACATGTCCGACGGTAATTGTACTGCAATTGCCGTTCTAGTTTATAGTTTGTTTCGAACTGTGCTCTGACATTAATTCCTCAGGAATTACTTGTCTAGTTTATAGTTTGTTTCGAACTGTCCCTGTCGGCAATAACTATGCTGGAATTATTTGCAGTCGAATCTGGGCTCAGCCGAGATCGACAAATAACTTCACTGCAATTATTGCTAGTTAACTTGTTGGATTCCCCGAATCCGAATTTAGTAAGAGCCGAACTATTAGTGCACTAGGCCTTGTGTTGTAATCCTTGCCTCAGGCAAGGGTATACACAGTGATAGGGCGTACCGTTCTCACTTTCCACCTTAGCGTCGTGCTTGCTAACAGTCGACTTGTCCAGCGCTGGTAGTTTAGGTGCTCCTAGTAGTGCTTGCTTCAAGAGAGAGAAATTCTTCTTAGAGTCAGGCTAACTCTCAAGTGAGAGTGTCCGGGTAACTCTGATTTTATTAATTCAAACATCCATATTTATACACATGATTATCTAACATAAAAGTGATACACAAAGGAGGCCACACCTCGCACAAACAATTGGCTAGAGTGGTCCAATAAAACGTAGTAGGTGGTGTTAAAGTGATCGCATGAATAATTGCACATGGCCAATATATATGATTGCATGCTACAGTAAAATAATAATAAATGCGTAGAACGAAGCTGCGCTAGAGTGCAGGCATAGAACTAGGTAAGTGTTGGTAGTGTTACATAGTCACAATTGTTCGTACTGGCGTCCCTAACATTACTACTAATATACGGGCAACATTTGAAATTTCCAGTTGTTGTCGAACTGTTGATCTTGATTTTCAGCAATTTTAATTGTTCAAGAAATAATCACTTTAAGCGGCAATTGTGTGTTGATTTGACTT
This sequence comes from Cryptosula pallasiana, assembly GCA_945261195.1. Taxonomy (NCBI): domain Eukaryota; kingdom Metazoa; phylum Bryozoa; class Gymnolaemata; order Cheilostomatida; family Cryptosulidae; genus Cryptosula; species Cryptosula pallasiana. Next base: position 11,356,068 of record OX183136.1, on the reverse strand, counting down.
GTTTATCAAGTGGGCACACCAAAAAAGTATTGCAATACATCAACGGAAGACAATTTTTTCCTGCTCAGGTTTATAATAGAACAAGGCATGACAACTCCTGAACAAGTAAAAGTATTGTTCGATGATTTGACAATAAGATAAATTTAAAGTTTGAAAGCATAGCCAGACTGATGCTTCAGTTAAATTTTTTCATACATTTTTCTACCTTTAGTAAGAGTATTTTATTCAGGATTAAAACTATGAATTACAATTAGGTCACTTCTAAAAAGTGATTTTGCAAAGAATTCACAGCATTTAGTATGATCAGAATTCTGCAGGTGGAGCTCATTGGCAAATGATACATGATCATACTTATTATATTTTTATTATCATCATTATTGTTAAACATGTAATAGTTTGTTTACATTTTGGAAATACCTTGGTGAATATTTTGTCATAATAATTAGATTTAATTGACGTTAGTTTCAGTTTTATTATTATTATACAGTTTAGTTCACTGCAAAATTGGTACGGCGAAGCAAGCAAGTTAACAGTCAGCGGTCTAGATCCCCCTATACTGAGATGGCAGCACTTTTCTCAGGATGTGAGCAGATCGTAATAGGGCCTTAGGCTGTGTGATGTTATGTTTCATTAAATCTACCCCAGTAGAGCTAACCAGTGAATTGTTCTATAATTTGCACCAGGAGCACCAATCACAACGGGGATTACTTTGTTCCTTGTGTTCTTCAGTCGGTTTACTTCTATCCTTAGACCCTCATACTTCATTATTTTTTCCGTTTTCTCACTATCGCCCTGAAATCTACTACCTCAGAATTTCTCTTGTCAACAACAGCAACTTTTCCAGGTCTCTTAGTTTCAACCACTGGGTTGGTGTGCATAATGAAGTCTGAAAGTAGTTTAATTTTTGTATTTTTAAGAAATCTTTAGCTCCATGACCTTGGATTCAGCACATATGGCCCCATATACGGCATATAGTTCCAAGTAAATGACAGTTGCCAACAGTTTATGCCTTTTTCTATTCTGATAGCGTTACATTTTGATCATTTTTTTTACTTTGTCTCAGTTTTATCCCTCAGTGAATCATCTATGACTGAACGAGCTTGCAACAACTAGCTAGTAACATTCTCAGCAATATCAATTGGTCAAAATCTAATGGGAGTACATCGAACTATTTCATACAAGAGCTAGTCAGTTGTAGTGCTTTTTGCTGCTACTTGGTCACAACTGCTACTCTGATTGTCCAAGTGTGAATCTGCAACTCCCTATATAGGGCACCAACAAGACTAGTCTTGAAGTTTGAGCTTTATTACTAAGAATAAAACTGAGCTCTCTGGCTAAGTCTCTCATTTTTATACAAATATACAACATTTATAATATAGTCTATGTCCAATCACATTTTACTATAACAATAAAGCATATAGTGAATCACTTGACTGTATAGTTTATTTATGGTCCTATTGGTTCTTGATACTGAGGTGGGCGGACTCTTGTCTGACCTTTGACCCTCTGGTACCTTTGCTTATATTGTCAAGAATTTTCCTTTCTTGATACAGTTAGGAGGAGACAACTTGTAATCTTTGGTGTCATTTTCCACTGGTAATTGTGGTCAGCTACAACTATTTCACCTGGTGCCGGGTGAGCTTGACTCGTGAGCAAATTATCCCACAATATGATAGAAGCGCTAACTGTCTATGCACCATTATCTAAGTGCAAGCCGATCCCACCACTCGATCATGAATATTCATTGCCTCGTGAATGCTTTTGAAGCATGAAACAACTTTTTTTCTTGCTATATACACACATATAGTTGCATAAGTAGGCTGATAATATATGATATAAGCAAGGGTATTTCTAAATTAGAAATTAACTAACGCTGCACAAGTGTAAACTGTAAGTATGCAAGAGTAACTCTAGGCTCACCGATCTAGCCCGGACTTGGAAGTTAGACCAATTATTCTCAGATGAGTTAGTTGAGGAGCAATGACATCTAGATGTGGTATTATTCCGTTTCCTACATACATATGCGTTATGTAGTTTTCTCCCACATTTCTAGTTATTTGTGTCTCACTAACAGAGTTAGTTCTAGGCATATTGGTAATACCATCAATTTGCTCTTCTCCAGAGTGACGATACCACACTTGATACCGTCTCTCTGTAATATATACAAACAAATAAATTGTTCTATTCAAGTTGGTGCATAACTTGTAGCATATGACATCAAAACTATAGCATATTGTTATTGTTACTGCAATTAACAATTACTGTGCACCTAATATATTACCAACAAAACTGATAACATGCATTCACAAATAACTTACTTATGAGTTGCACTAAGAAGTAGTGATGTCTTACCGGTTTCATTTTCTAGTTCCTTTTTTTTGCTCACTTTAGAGCTATTTCCTCCACCCTCACGTTTACTCTCACTAGCACTCATGGTGTTTAAGCTACAATATTGGAGTACCAGTACAATCATACAAGTAAAAAGGACAGTTTCTGTGACAAAAACAAGCTGAGTGAATGATAACATATAATCAGCTCTAATCTGTATGCCAAACTTTTGGCAATTTGAAGTGTTCACCTACACAGTCAGAAGATGGTATTAAGTCAGTCAATAGTCAATTTGTAGTAAACTTTTGTGTTACTAATTGATGCTAAGGCCAGAAAGTAGTATAATAGGAGCAGATCTGCGTCATGGTGTCTACGGACAAAAGGTTCACCTAGTTTAAAAGTGCGTTTTTTGAGCACCAGGTGCCATGAGAACCATTTGGGCACCTTTTTGTGTGCACAAGGTGTCGATTTTGTCTGTTGTTAGTGTATGTTATATTGTATGGTTATTTATTGTTGTTTAAGTATTTATTGTGCAGGTGTTGAGTATTTTAGGGTTTGTGTTCTGATTTGATTGTTGCTTGTTTGAGTATTTTTTAAATAATTGTTACCAAAATCAATGTCACATGATTGTTAACTAGATAGTTCTTTGGGTATCTACCATATTGTATATCTGTGACTATGCTTTATATGCCGATGGAAACAATTGTCAAATGCTTACAGGCAACTTAGCTTTATGTGACAATGGAAAGATAATCAGTGAGCTCGAGATTGGTTACTGAACGATTTGTTTATTTATCATAGATGACAACAAGTTTTGGAATGTTTTCAAACACGGCTTTTTTTGCGTGAGTCCGTTTTCTGATCCGCTAAATGATTCACCAAAGTGATTAATTCTAAGCACTCATTGGTAGAACTAAGACTCAAATAATGAATATTCAAAAGTCGCACTCATTGAGCAACTGTTGCAAAACAGATGCTGTTTGCTAATTTAACGAGTGTTGTTATGTTTTGTTTGTAGGAGACAAGTTTTTTGGACCAGAAAATCTTTATTCGAGCTGCCATATGTTTGATTTACAACTTAAGTGATTTTTATTAGCTCAGTCATGTGTACATTTTACAACTAAAATGATTTTTAAGTGCAAATTTGTTACTCTTATCTGTTGCAAAGCAGATGGTCCTATCCCTGTTAGTTAAATTAAGGAATTTTTTTATCTTTTGTTGACAAATATTAAGACCAGAAAATCTTTAATAGAGCTTCCATCTGTTTGTTTTACAACTGCAAGTTTGTTATTTTTTTATCCTAGAGTATATTAAAAGTCTTCATCGGTTGGAGCGCTTTTTTGAATATTCTGGAAGCTGAGACCAATTTGTTTAAAAGAAATAAAGCTATCGGTAAGGTGGTGTGATATAACTTTATCAAATTCTAGTGGATTATAATTTACCATATATGATATCGGAGTAGAACAATCTGAAAAAAAAAACAGAAAAGAAATATGCCCTGTTTAATGGTATAGTGAAAAAAGTGATGGACAAGTACCTGCTTGTAATAGTGATTTATTTTGACAGCTTTTGTTACAAATAGTTAAAAAATTGTTAAAAAAAGTTGATGGTGTAGCTGTGAGAGATTTCATTGTGGAAATAATTTTTTGCTATGCTTTTCATTTGATATAGCATTCACTGTTTCATTTTCTACCTACGGCCGGTTTAATATTGTTTTGGTTGAAGTTATTTTAGTCAAACAAAGTAAAACGATGACATAATTTGTCAAGTTCTTTAGGAGTTGTCCATCTCTTAACTTTCATGCACACGAAACACTTGATTCAATTTTAAAACAAATGTTGTTTTAATACATCATAATAGTTTTAAATGTGGCTCTTATGTCAACAAAGATGATGAGCAAATTCAAGCCAATACCAAGGAGGTTTCACGTTAACAAACCATATGACATTGCCTCTAGTAAATATCTTGCTGCCATGGCAAAAAAATCGCCCTTCTTCTAACCTCTTGCCAACTGGAACAAAGACTGATGATGAACCAATTAAAAGTCTTTATTGCTTATCTACTACCCAATAGAATAATTTGGTAGTAGTCATGAAGCCGGTTCACTCAGGAGTAGGAAAAAAACTCACAGCTTAGGGCCACTTTGACTTGGTGTGTCAAAGCTGGTAACCTTTATAAGATTAACTGATCGGGCGCAACCATTCTTTCTTCCAATCTAAACTACCAATGACGTAACGTTGGAACATATAAAGGATAACTAAGTTATGAAATAGTGAAATCTCCGGCTCTGACCAAATGCTAGGGATGCTTTAAGTGGCAAACCTAATCACTTCTCTATTGAGTGAGTAATTTGTTTTGAGAATCAAATAATTGCGCCTCATTAGATTTTATCGAATGTTGTTGGTGATCTACTGATGTTTGCAACAAAGCTGATTGATGATGGGTCTTTGTACAGACCAATGATAATGCTGTGGGTGTAAGAAGGATTCAAGTGGACCTTATCTTTCTACAAAATCGAAAATTAACAGATTCGGATGCATTCAAGCGATACTATCATATTCACATCAAAAAAAGCTTTGTAATAAATTATGTATATGTCAAACAAGCCCTATAGCTCCAATGACTTGATAAACTTTTATGCAGAAGAAATAACTGAAGATAACAGAATAATACTGACAGCGGATTGGTACATTTCTAAGCAGAGTAGATATGCTAACCAACAAGGTATAGATATTAGCTAGTTAATTGTCGCAACTCCATTTTAGTTTAATATATAACTTTCATCAGCTGTAATGATCCACTTACAAGTTTTTATTTATATTTCAGATTTAGGAACATAAAGTGATTGATACAGCAATTAAAAGTTTAAGCTAGTAGATCTCTAACCACCATCTAAAGGTTTTTACTCCACCACAGACATCAGCAGCTTCATGTATAATAAATAGATTATAAAAACTCTCATTGCTTTTATAAACAACATCATGTCAAATTCAAATAATCAACACTTACCTATTATTCATTTTTTTCTAGCATCAACATAACAATCAACATTTATTCATCAATCAATGTTTTTTCTAAGTGTTACTATCTAATACATATACCATTACTTGTACAAATGGCTACTATATATTATATACCTTATAACTATTATGAATGTTATTTGTTTTACCCATAGTGCATGCCAACGTTTGTTATAAAACTTATAAACAAATAAATTATCACATTCAAACCAAAATTCAAACAAAAGTAATAGCCAGCATACAAACACAACGTTTAACAATATAAACAAATGAAACATATATTTTCCTCCAGCGATAAAAACCATTAAATAATTTCAGTTTGCTTGTGCTCAACAACGTACTCAGAAAACCTCATTGTCCTTAATATCAGTCAAAATCCAAATAAATACTTAATATCAATCACACACATACACTGTACTTCATACCATCATACAAAACCGGGAATTAAACCCCTGATCAACATAAAAACTTATGATATAGCAACTAAAAATTTGCTAAACAATGATTCTACTGAACGCATTGAATTACACAACCGTTTTATGACACTTGTCAAAAATCAATACCATTAGTCGCCAGGTATGTTTTGTACTTGACATCTGCTCCTATTGTTTTATTAATGAAAATAGAGTGCCATTCCCAGTTTACCATTCCCATTTTATCCAATTAACAAGTGTCATCTTCAAGATGATTACTCGAAAAGCATCTCTTAAAGCTGAAAAATACAGACGGAGATTCAGAAATGCCTAAAATTCATCTAATCTATAAAGTAATACCTGACAAGCTGTTCAGCAAATAGTGTAGAGAATTTTTTTTTGCCTTTTTTTGCTCTGTGATGTTGAAAGTTTGCATTTTACGTTACAAAGTGAGGAATTATGAGACTTCAAAACATGTTAATACTTTTAGGCTGGTTAACAGGATAATATACAGCCAATGGAGAAATGACATTTCATTATAGTCTGTCTTTGGCAAAAGGTGTGAATAGATTTATAATTAACAAATTATTTGATGACTTCCGCGAGCAGAAATTTTACAGAAAAAGTTGTACAACATCGAAGTACAAACTTTTTGGCGTAAAATCTTAAAAAAAGGTCAAGCTGTTACTATTCATATAAAACACAAAAATACGTGTGTCAATCTAATTGAAGTAAAATCAATCACATCTGAGCTTTTACAGAATGACAGATTTTTGTTTTTATTATTGAAACCTTGCGCTGGTTTATGGGAGTTATTAGAAAAAAGAAAGGAAAAGTAGTTTGAAGTGCTGTTACCAAATACTTTGCACAGGAGCAGTTGATGATTTAACCGCTGCACCAAACTAAAGCTTTTAACAAACAATAATTTACTACAACACAATAAAAACCTTGATGAAGAGTCTATCAACAGCTTTAGCTTGCCCAACTTGATGGAGCTGGTTTGAAACTAGCAATTATAACTCTTCAAAAGCAACTTTCCACAGGATCCATTTTTGAACAAAAACTTGGAAAATTTCTGTTGTTTGGTGCAACCAAAATTCAATCAGAAACAGACAGTTTCTGATAGTTACGCAGTACATGAGAATAACAAAAAATAGAAAAATATGTTATGAGACGGCTGAGTTGCAGAACTTGAAGTTTAACTGATTGAACCAGCGATTCTCTAGCATCATTTTGTTTTCTGCTGAACACTGGCAATATCTTTGATTGAGCCATTTAGGATCACTCCACAAAATGTCAAAAATGGCACGTAAATAAATGACACTTGCGTTGTAGAGCTGGATAAGCAATAAATTAGACAATATTAATAATGGTTGGGTAGATAGCTCTATTTCATCCACCACTATACGTTCTGTTGATAGACTCAATGTTTTACATATGGAAACCACATTATGCTGTACACTACAAGCTACCAGAGATGCAAGTTTGTGTGAAAATGGAAAAAAAATCCATTATCTTATTTTTATGCTTTGAGAAACTTCATCTATTCAATATCATACTTGTGTTATTAGTTGCATATCACATGATCATCAAACAAACCGCATTTGAAACATTTGATTGAGCAAATGTATTAGAGTAATACATAGATCAACTCTTTCATGTGTTGATTTACTGTAAATGTTTTCAATGCTAGTTTTCTATTTTTCTTAATATAAACTCTTAAACTTTGTCAACATTTTTTTATGTTTCACCACATCTAGTAAAACTTTGAAACTATTTTGCAACATGCAAAGTTCTGCAGGTTTGAAAATCAACTTATTTCTAAACTAACAATTTTCAAATAATCACTGATCTGATTTTGCACTTGACCTTTTTTTGCTCACAAGGTTTTGAGCAGCCTCCTATTCTCCCACCTAATTAAAGCCTTGAGCACACTATAGCATTTTTTTTTCAGTGGTGTTAATGACACTCACCAAGACGACAAACTAGTGCGACATTTCTTCACTAAAATAGCAATTATCCCACCTCTTCTGCAGTTAGATACTGCTCAACTCTTCGAAAAATGGCTGTAAAACAGAGGAAAGGCCATTCCTTGAGTGCACGAAACTTCAATAACTGCGCTTCATTATACTGTATCTAAATTTTTTCTTGTTTCCAGAGCATAAAGCAGTTTCGAAACTGATTATATTGCTGTTATACACATATCTTGATCTTGGCAACACAAGAAATCTGCATTCAAGCACTTTTGCTGTTCATTATTACTTTATTTATTAATTTGGTTCAATTGATTGTTGCAGAATAATATCATTAGTAATTATAATGAATAAAATTAATTGGTCTCTTCTTATGAATGTTGTGAGAGACGCCATCGTCGAAAACAATGGTTCCTTTGACAACCACTTTTTGTACTCATAGATTATATTTTATTGCTATCCACTTCTAGATATTTTATAACCAGAGCAATTATATTTATCGTAATTACTAATTATTTTCCCAGGAGACTTTCAATGAAATTGTAAGAAATTATTCATGGTCTCGTAAAGCGTGGCTTACGATATCTTTGTTCTCTGCTCTATTTAATTTCTTACCTTCGCAAAATAAATCAGAGTTTACACAATTCTCAGAAGATGTTTACTGCACTGACCAGGAAAGAAATTACAAGCAAATGTGATAGAACAACAGCAACTTGGACCAGCCTACAATACGCTCAGGCGAAGCTTAGTGAAAAGTGATTGGTCAAGTTTGGCCATCGCTGCAAACGGCCTCGAGTCGGCGAATTGCCTAAGTCCTTTGACCCTCACAAAGTGTACAGCATAGACAACTCAACCCTTGCGGTCTTGACTGTCAACCTGATTGCACAGAAATCACATACAAAAGAAAACAAGAGCTGTCCTTTATTAGTTAACTAATAACTGTGGGAACTTGTGCAGGTGCATAGCTACCAGTGAACATAAAATCCTGCACAATGATGGCAGCAGTGAGATCGACAAGAACCCACAGAAGAATTTTGTAGACACAAAAGTAGGTGAAAATGGCATCTAGAAGAAGGGCAGTCAGTACAGGCAGAGATGAATCTCCCATGCACATTATGGTAACTTTGACCAACATCCTAGATAGGATGTCAATGGCTAACAACCGCCACAAGTTTCGCGTTCCCCAATTTAATGGGAAAGGAGATGTGCGTTATTTCATACAATGCTTCCAAGAAGTAGCAGTAGACAACATATGGCCAGAGAAAGAGACAACAATGCATCTAAGACAAGCATTAACAGGGAAGGCAGAACGATGTGGGCGTGGCCTAACTCAGCATCCCAAAATACAGGCATTACAAGCAAGTTTTAGACTCACTAGCACAGAAGCCCACAACAAATTGATGTACTACATGAAGCCACTTAGAGATACATTGAGAGAGCAGGCACTTAGTAAAGAACGGTTGATCAAGGCGGCATACCAGGACTTATCTCAGAAGAACAGGAAGGAGCTGAGATTACAAACATTCCAAAGTACACTGGGCCACACATACTTACAGAGGCAGTTATTAGCCCTCCGGCCCACCACACTGGAAGAAGCTATTCAGGCAGGAAGTGAAGTCCTCCAGATACATCACTACCCCCCAGCAGACACAAATGTTGGGGCAGTGCATGCGGACCAACTGGAAGAAATGGCCACTGAATCCATATTTCAGGCCACTTGAAAGGAAGTAGAGCACCCCCTGGCTAAGATCGTGGCCACCGTAGCCGACCTCAGTAGAGAGGTTGCCAACCTAAAAAGCTAACTAAAAGACCCCCACCCATGCGGTGTTAGGGATGCCAGAAGATTGCACACTTTCGAAGAGAATGTAGAACAGCCCCTTGGACAAGTAGCCGGAGAAGAAGAAGAAGAAAAGGCCACGCAGCCAAAAGAAGATGAGGAAGAAGAGGAAGAGGAGGAAGAAGTTCCACAGGTAAAAACTAAAAAAATGAAACACCAGGACAAATTTAGCCAGTCTTTCTCACAATCAACAGCAGAGAAACCAAAACAAAAGCCCCTTACTATTCACCTAAACCAGATAGAGCGCTTTTACAAGTTGAGCTACTACCTGCCAGGACAGGTAGAACGATGTGCAGTAACCTATCTGATTGATACAGGGTGCAACACAAACCTGTTGTCAAAACGGGTGTTCCATCTGCTCTTTACCATGATACAAAGAAATCTGCAGGACTATGGCTCCCAAGGGTTGATGGCAGATGGCACGAGATTACCCTTTAAGGCTTGATCTTTCTGTCTGGACGCATCCAACAAGTCAAGTGCAAAGAGACCTTTGTACTCAGTCAAGTAAATGAGGATGTGATTCTGGCTATGCAATTCCTTGCCAACCACAGCTGCCAGATGGGATTTGACAAATCCATTCTATGAATGCAGGAGCAAGAGTTAACATGTACTGACAGACGGGGGAGGAGCTTAATTTCGAAAGTGCAGGTGCGCGAAGATACGCATATACCAACCCAGACCGAGGCCACCGTGTCCTCCCACCTTACCAAAAAGGAGCCATGTCATCAAAAGATGATAGACAGTATCGAAGGTGGTCTGTTACTTGCCACAACCATCAACACCCCGATGAACAGGGCAGAGTACTCATACACTGCACAAATCCTTCCCAAGACAGTCTACGTGTACCTGCAGGCGAAGTAATTGGGACATATACCGGCATTTGACCAGAGGAAGTTCAACCCCTCCCCTCCGAGGTATCTGAACCCGGACCGATGTACGGAGAACTGCCAATCCAGCTGCAAACGCTGTTCCAACAGTTGAGAGACAGTTGAGGGCATTGCTGCTGCAGTACCAGGATGCTTTCAGCCGGTATGATGGTGACATTGGCCGGACACACCTAGCAGAGCATTCTATTTCCGCGGATCCAGGAACCAGACCAATCCGCTGTCCACCTCACTGGCTGGGCGCAGAGAAAGAAGCGGAAGCAGAGTGGCAAGTGAAGGAGCTACTAACAAAGGATCTCATAGCGCCGCAGAAGGGGCCTGGAATTCCTCAGTAGTCTTGGTGAGAAAGAAAGACAAGTCATGCAAATTTTGCGTCGACTACCGTAAAATAAACAATGTCACTAGGTAGGATGCCTATCCAATACTCAGAATTGATGATTCACCGGACGCATTAGCAAGAAGCAGATACTTTACTACCTTGGATCTCACCAACGAGTATTGGCAAGTACCACTAGACAATGATGCCCAGAATAAAGCAGCTTTTATCACCAAAGTGGGTAATGGAAATGGAAGGTGTTGCCATTCAGCCTCACCACAGCCCCAGCCACTTTCCAGCGGTTGATGGAAAAAGTATTGAAGGGAATCCACTGGAAAACACTGTTATCATATCTGGACGATGTAATCATCATCACCCCAGATTTTGATACACATCTAGAAAGACTGGGAGAGGTACTGTCTCGACTACAACAGCAAACATCAAAGAAAAACCCTCAAAGTGCAAAGTGCTTGTCAATGAGTGAATTACCTAGGCCATTTAGTGAGCGCAGAAGGAGTAGCTACCAATCCGGAAAAAGGAGAGGCCGTGAAGAAATGGGAAGAGCCAAAGGATGTCCCAGCTCTCCAAGCCTTTTTAGGCACAGCCAGATACTACAGGCAGTACGCTCAAGAATACGCCACAACAGCAAAACTTCTGATCATACTCACTGGAAAAAGCATATCCTGGAAGTGGAGAGAGATGGAGCAAAGAGCATTTGACAAACTAAAGGCTGGACAAAGCCGGGCTCTGTGTTGGGTTACCCGACTACACACACCAATACATTTTAGACACAGATGCCAGCGCCGTGGGCGTAGGAGCCGTTCTTTCACAAGAACAAAATGGGAAACAGTGCGTAATAGCGTGCTACAGAAAGACTTTGTCTTCAGCCAAAAAAAATTACTGCGAGACGCGAAAAAAGCTCCTGGCGGTAATAAAGGCAATTAAACACGTCCACTTGTACCTGTAAGGACAAAAATTCAGATTGAGGACAGACAACGCTTCCCACCGCTGGTTGTGCCGCTGCACAGAACTCTCCAATCAGACCGCCAGGTGGCTCTAGACCCTGGCCGAATTCAAGTACAAACTAGAACACAGGGCAGGACCACAACATGGAAATGCGGATGGACTCAGTCGGAAGGACCAGTGTGCAGGTTGCAGACAATGCGGCTCTATAAAACAGGAATATGGCGGGCCCTCGCACACTGAACTCAACCAAGAGCAGCCAAAAGAGCAGGTCAACCTGACTGTCACAAGCCTCGTGACCAATACAAAGAACTGGTGCAAGCGAAAAAATAATGACACCACCTCGTGGCAAAAGTATATTCAGAGATGCAGAACCTAGGAACCCAATCTAACCAAGAGTTGGAGGAAAGCAGTTCCAACTTCTGGATACCATACAACAGGCGCAAGATGATGAACTTCCGATCATGCAGAGTGCTGGTAGTGTGATTTGATCATCAAGGCCAGACTAAGTATCGTGTTTTATGTCACCCTTCTGGCGACAAAAGACTCTGTGGGGGACCCATAGAATGGCTCATGCAGGGATACACCGAACTACTGCTCGATTGATGCTAGACTAGTACTGGCCCGGCATGTTCACTATGACACATTGCCTATTAAAGATTTAAAAGGTCTGCCAAGTAGCAAAAAAGAGCAGGAGACAAGACCCCCCAAAAGGCCAGAAGTTGTTTGCAGGAAGACCATTCCAGAAACTGGCGGTGGACCTAATGGGTCCCCTTCTACTGACAAAGAGAAATAACAGGTGTATACTGGTGCTTACAGATCACTTCACAGTATGGCAGGATGCCATAGCCCTGCCGGACGCCACGGCGCCAAGGGTGGTCACCACCGCTGACGTACAAATCTTCAGTTATTGGGGATTACCCGAGCATCTGCACATAGACCAAGGGGTTAAACTTGAGTCTACCCTACTGGAAGAACTGCGCACACTATGGGGAATACATAAAACACGGACCACACCCTACCACCTGCAGGGGAATGGCATGGTCAAGTGCAAAACAGGACCCTAGGTGATGCCCTGTGAACATTGATATTGATCAAGGGCCAAGATGAGTGGGACAGGTTACTCCCCCCAAATCATGTGTGCCTGCAGAGGAACCCCAACTCCAAACCCGGAGAAACACTCAACAGGATGATGTTGGAGAGAGAACTCTGGCTTTCGGATCAACTAACGGCCTCAGCCCCAACTTTGGATAGACACAGCCTGACCAAACACACCATACAAGTGCTGGAAAACTTGGAGCTTGATCACGAGTAATCCTGACAACAACAGCAGCAATCTCAACAAGAAAAGATGGGAGAACCCCTTCTGGTTCAAAGAAGGAGACTTAGTGCTAATGGAGAATAAGAGGCAAACAAAGGACAGCAATCCTGAACTACAACCCAGCTATGTCGGCCCTTACACCATTACCCAGGCTCACCCCAACCATACCTATAGGTTAGAGAAGGACGGACAAGGATTTGTACAAAATGGCCGACGCCTCAAGCTAAATCCAACATGGCAAGAAACAGTTGGGGAAATACCAACAGAGGTGGGAATAAGTTGGACTAAGTCAAGTCATCTTAGAGTCAAGTCAAGTCATAGGTCATAACTTGACTTGACTTAGTTGAGCAGTGACTTGACTTGACTCTGACTTGATGCCTCATCTGACTCGACTTGACTCGAAAAGTTTCATGACTTGACTTGACTCGACTTCATAATACAGATGACTTTATTACAGTCATCATCAAGTCATTTGGAGTCAATCTCGCAGAGTTGTCTGCTCCTACCACAATTTCCTAAATTAACAAAATACCCGTGTGTCATTGCTGTTTGTATTTCCTGTTTGGTTATCAGAACCAGAGGTGTTATTTAGTGCACAACCCAGCTAATAGTTAGCCAACTGTATGCTTGCTGGAGTATGGTGATCAGAAAATTACATTAGGCCTTCCATTCAAATGTTTTCTACCAGAAAAAAAGATAGAATAATTGATGATTTTCTACCGTTTAAAAATATAAGAAGACAAGAAGAAGGTGCATATGCAGAATACTGTTTGTTTTGTCAACTAGAAATGTACTAAAAATAATTAGTGCACTCTGATTACGAAAGTTTGTGAAATGGGGAAGACTTTTTTTCAGTAGGGTTGTTGTTTTTAACGCGACTTCTTGTCAACTGCATGTAGGTCAAATTCCCTGCTGGAAAAAAAAGTTGATTGCAACTTGTAAAATTCCTAATGTTTCTTGACTTTATTAAACATGTGTTGCAAAATTTATTGCACAACTTTACTGCAGAGATCTTTTTGACAGAAAATGAAAAAGAACAAGTAATTTTACAAAATTAAGTAACAAAAATAAAATGGTGACCTTTTTTTCAAGTAGGGAAGGAGGAAAGACAACTGCCATGCAAGGAATAGTAAACCATTAACTCACTGTGAAGTGCCTACTGCTTGAACTGTGAACAGAATATTTTATTGGCTGCAACATTCTACTGGTTCTGGCTTTCCATAAGTACAAATGCTATACTGCCAGACTATTGTTCTGAACCACTGATTTATCATTGCCAATATTTTTGTCATCTGTTGCTGTTAGGGAAATCTTTCAATAAAAATCGTCTGATTTCTGTGAAAGTTTTGTATTAGTCATCTATTGGACATCTAAATTACCCCCTCTGAAATCTGCCGATCACGATGATGTCTTTGATAATGCTATACGACCAATAGACTCCGAGATATTCAAGTGACTTGATATTTGACTTGTAAGTCATTTGAGTCAGACTTGACTTGACTTAGAATTTTTCATTACTCAACTCGACTTGACTCAACAATGTTTGTGACTTTACTTGACTTGACTCAGCTGAACCTCAGAATGGCTGCGACTTGACTTGACTCGACTCACAAAGTTCATGACTTGACTTGACTCGACTTTAAAGTCATTTTCTCCCACCCCTGAATACCAACAAGCATGGAGCAAGCTATTTGACCTAACATCAGGGGTGCACACAAAAATAGAAGGCGAACACAGCCAGAGGAAAAACAACTATGAGGAAAACCACCATATTGCTGAAAAGAACCAAGCTCAGCCACAGAAATCTCAAACAATCTAACTGAAACTCAGCCAGAAGCAAGACAAATATAACCCCCCCCCCCCCCCCACTATAGAGAGAGAAGAACCAAAAGCAAGGTTGGACACCCCAGAACCAGTGGCATCTTCAAAGGAAGGAACCCCAGTAAGGCAACCCACCCGAGCGAGGAACCCAGTGGATCAAGTCAATTGGCCATCATTACCTGACAGGACAGAAGCGACCAATGGTCAAGATAGGAATCAAAGCAATAGGAGACAGCCAGTGAAGTTCTCCGATTACCACTGTTATAGCACCAGAGAAAGAGGAGACAGCTCAAGATAACCCTCAGCAGAAGGAGGGAAAAATTTGGTACATTTACCTAGGATGAGATTAGGAATAAAACCAGGTTTAAGAAAGCAGACTGATATCGGTGGGGGTAAACTAAATCAAACTACCGCAAGTGAGAAGCAAATTCCCCTGCAAAAGACGTAAAAGTAATTCTTCATGTCACATCCAGGAAGTCGTGTGGCAAAAAGAAACAAAAGAACAAAGAGAAACGACGACCAATAGCAACACAGTCACCAACAACCGCCGCAAAGGTAGAACTACTTGATCTTTTCAACCAACGACTTGGAACTTGACAGAGGTAGTTTTCCACGACCTGTATAAAATAATTAATTTCTTTAAAAGGGAGATGGCTGAGAGTGGTGAACACCTATCAGTAGGAGAGGATGTAGCCATAACTATTGAGATACTGGGAGAACCAGATGATGTCGGATCAAAGCTGGAAAAGAAAAAAAGACAGAGCCGCAGCCAAATTCCACAGAGAAAGAAAGGAGACACAGCTGCCCCTCTACAGATGAATATAATAGCAGTGGAAGAAGCTGGCGCAGCTTGATGTAAAGTCGAGAAGAATCATCCAGCCTCTCCCCCTCCTCCTACCACCAAGCCAAGAGAAGTATGGCTGTCTACAAGTAAGCAATAAGCAATGAAGCAGCCGATAAGACAAATGTAGAGTGAGGACAACTGGGAGTGTAATCGCTGCCAGCTACGACTGCCAAAGAAGCGAATAACATACTACGTAAGACAGCATTACACATTTTATTTCTGTGCGTGTGGGAGGAAGAACATCCCCTAAAGAGACTAAAGTACATCAGACATCAAGATGGTGCGGTTACACGTAGAGGAGACCCCTGACCTCTATTTAAAGTGGATGCAATATCGTACGCAGAGTTTTGCAAGTACATGAACTGGAGTAAGCCCACTGCAATTATCAAGGATCAGAGTGACAACTCTCCACCTACGGAAACCATCAAGAGAAGATCAGGGCCTAAACAGGAAGACACACAACAGAAAGTGGTAAAGCCCGAGCCGAAGACAGTACCAACTGTCCAAAGAAACAAAGAGAGAAATGACTGGCCACAAAGAAGTCACATATGAGTCAAGGAAAGCTTCAAAGGAGGGAGTGATGACTAGACAGTATACGGAAAGCCAAGGAAAAGGAGTTAGAGGGAAGGCGTACAGGAGAAGGAGCCTACAGGAGCAGGAACAGCAAACCAGAATAGATGAGGAAAGACAAGAAGAAAGGTATAGAAGCATAAAAAGGTATGAAGATGAATTATACCAAGTCCCCAAAGAAGCATATCGTCGCCTTCAGAGAGAGTAAGAGCTGAAAGCAAAGATACAGCGAGAAAGACACCTCCCGTAAAGAGGAGACAACTAACGGCTCTAGCCAGCATAGGTTTTATTCGATATGTTCTATGTCTGACAAATTTTTAGTCGAGATGCAGTCCCCAGTTTGGTTATTGGCCCTACAGTTGCCAATGGGGCGGAGTGTGTGAGGGACGCTATCGTCCAAAACAACGGTTTCATTGACAATCACTTTTTGTACTTATATAGTATACATTATCGCTATCCACTTCTAGATATTTTATAACAAGAACAATTATATTTATATTTATGTTAATTTTTAATTATTTACCCGAGAGACTTTCCACGAAACTGTATGAAACTATTTATGGTCTCATAAGGCGTGACTTACGATCTCTTTGTTCTCTGCTTTATTTAATTTCATACCCTTGCCAAATAAATCAGAGCTTACACAATTCTCAGAAGATATTCGTACTACCCTGACCAGGAAGGATAGCACAAGAAGAAGTGATAGAACAACAAAAACTTGGGCCAGCCAACAATACGTGCAGGCGAAGCTTAGTGAAAAGTGATTGGTCAAATTTGGCCACCGCAGCATATGGCCGCGAGTTGACAAATGGCACTAAGTCCTTTGACCCTCACAAGGTGTTTGGCATAGACAACTCGAACCTTGCGGTTTTGATTGTTGACCTGATTGCACAGAAATAACCTACAAAGCAAACAACCACTGTCTGTCACTAGTTAACTAACAACTGTGCAAACTTTTGCATGTGCATAGGTTAGCGCGTACAACAACACTGTTAACAGTGCTATAGGTATGAGACCGAATGATTTGAATTTTCAAAATCAGGAACTTGTATGGAATCGTGTGTATGAAGGAGGAGAACACAGTTTAACTAAAGAACCAAAGTTGAAGATTGGAGATTATGTGAGAATTAGCAAGGCAAGGGGAGCGTTTGCGAGAGGATACACCCCGAATTGGACGATGGAGATCTTTATAATCACCGATGTGCTCACCAATGAAAAACCTGTTGTATATAGGGTAAAAGACTTGGCTGGGGTGATGATTTATGGTACCTTTTACGAAAACGAGTTGCAAAAAGTAAAAAACTACGAGTTTCAGAATCAAAAACATATTGGGAAGAAGAACGAGGAAAGGTAAAAGACAGATTCTGGTTAAGTGGCTGGGATACAGAGAAAAGTTCAACGAGTGGGTAGACGAATAGTTTATAAGGAATGGACGTTTGATATAATCATCATACGTTGGTAAAATTCGATGCTGATAACTTTACCCTCGAACTCCAGCTCTGAAAATTTTCCTGATAACACCAAATCTGATTTTACAGTGAGACTGTATAAATATCTGGATATCATCGGTGGTAAATGGGAGATAGCTCTGCTAGATATATGTTATTCTAATAATTGGAAAAATGTCACCGAAAGGAAAATATATCTAGAAAAGACTAATGTCTCTGGTAGAAGCGAAAAGTCCTTTATCTTAATCGGTAATGGAAGATATGGTAGTGTGGAGGAGTCGGAGGAGATTATACAAAAGAGAATGCGTGAAATGAGTTTAGAGAAAAAGTTTGCTATCTTCTACAACAAAGTAACCAACACCAGTTGACTAACCAACAGCGATCCTGATACAACAGTGAGCCTTTCCAGAGACTTGGCATATATCTTTGGATTCGAACCGAGCGGGAAAACTATGTATCCTTGTGGTAGATACAATAATGTTACAGCTCCTGCTATAAATTTCGGACTAACCTCTTTGTATGTCTATTCCATTATTGTTGATAACAGAATGGTAGGAGATACGAATGTACCTTTGTTAAGAGTGGTTCCGGTTCAAGGAAAGAAGAATAGCGTTGTGAATCAAAAATTTAAAAACCTGCACTACGTCAACGCTTCATCGCTGAATAGTGATCTGGTCCAAGTGCTTATAACAAGTGACGATAGTGAGCGAATATCATTTAACGGTGGAAAGGTCATGTTTACGGTTCACTTTAGAGAAAGAAAAATAATGAGGTTGGTACGATACATCCCCGAAGACTCGAAAGAGTTTTTTGATGAATGCTACAAAATGCAAGCTGGGAATGGGATTGGAATGTATAGCAAGCGACGGGTGAGAGGTAATGGACTCGGTTGTATTTTTTCAAGTATACTCAAATCCGCGACACCGTTGCTGAAAAGAGGGGCAAGAAGTCTGGGTAAGAGAGCGCTCTCTGTAGGTAGTAACGTTGCGCGAGATTTCATCAACTGTCATAGCTTTGCAGCACCGGCGAAGAAGAGAGGATTGGAAGAGTTGAATGATCTTGGGGGATGTACTGGGTGCAGTTCGCCCAGATCGTGTGAAAAGGAGAAAAACTGGAACTGGAAAGAGGAAGAGAGGGCGTGGTAAACGTTCAATATTTTAGTACCAACAGAATCAGGTATAAAGACATCAGAGCATGATATTTATGTTCATTAAGCGATAACGCTTCGAGCAAACATCACTCGCAAAAAATGCCTAGTGTAAATGAAACAACGGGTATTAAGTTGGAAGGATCTTCGTACAACAAAAACCCTTCGTTGGATGTGTTTGCTACGGAACCAACAAACATATCGGTAGAGAGATCAGAATGCATTGTCATCAGACCCGACAGGTTAGATCCTTATGGTAGTATTGAGTTAACCTTGTCAGGGAGTACTGAGCATTACACGAATCTCTACAACTCGTCTCTGCAAGTCAAAGCCACAGTTGTTCAAGATGATGGAACCGATATTGGAAGTAGCGATGATAATGCGGCTGTGTGGATGGGGGATTCAACCCATGCAATGTTCAGCAAGTTGAAAATTTCGATCGAAAGAACTACTGTTGAATATGCTAACAATTACGGTTTAC